>JADLZL010007544.1:0-81777 GCA_015844335.1 Chrysopogon serrulatus | reverse complement strand
ATTTTTCCCCGCCGCTTTTAAATTTGAATTTGTAAATGTGAAACGTCCTCCTTCCCTCCCCTCCCTCTCCCTCTCCCTTTTGTCTCTCCCTATTCTTATGTCAATGATCTTTACATGCAATGATAGGAATACAAAAGGCTATTAAATTATGCTACAAAGGACCAATATAATTATATGCATATACACACCATTAACAATTTAATTTAATTACAACATTTATATATACATCAATATTCATCATAGTTGTTTTTTGGCCACGACAACAAAGTTTTTCATCGCAAAATGATATGATGATTCTAATAATCATCTCGACTTAGTTTGAGAGCTAATCTCTCTTTAGCGCCTGAACTCTGGCCTCGCTAAGACGCTATCCGGTTCGTGGTATTTCCCTCGCTTGGAATGATTTCCTTCATGATGAAGGAGCACAGATCCTCGACTAGTTCATATAGATTTTTTTCCGTGAGGTGTTTGGGCTTGGATGATTCTCGCAACCGTCCGAAAGGAAGTTTGTAGACATCATATATTTGCACTTGGTAACGACATAAATATAGCATGACTATTAGTTATACCTTATAAGGGTTTTTGGCGGTACCGTCCGTTTAGTCTCATGAACTTCGCACACGTAGAATCCACGATTAATGGAGCCGTGGTTGCTTGTGGCACTACATAGAGGAGAAGTTGTTATTGACTTGCAACATCGTCTTAACTACGTCATCGTACATACATGATCTGGCTTCATATCTTACTTACCGGCCGCTTATGAAATATTCTTAGTTCCTTGCCCTTTCTGGATAAGTCGAACTTCCCACCCTTCAACTTGTACCACCTGTAAACCCTATGGTCTCAAATAGAATTAGTTAGTTTTTCGTAACTTTGAGCTATAAAAGTATGTATACAAGTATGTTAGCTTACCGTTCCAAGATGGTCGTGACCGTTGCATAGCTTTCAGGTCTATAATCTGCAGAGTCAAAGACCAAAGATCTTTCCGTCCCTAAGATAGATACGTAAGCATATCCAAAGTGGTCGCCGCAAGAATGGACCAGAATTGTCATGTGTTTCTATTCATATTGTTAACGTGATTTTTATATATACACTCGGACTTACCCGAAGTTGTATGGTGCAATTACCACTTCCCCCTGCTTTGGAACCGAAGAAATGCATTTTCTATGTACGCGGCGTATATAGCCTCGTGTCTCTTCTCCAAGTCTTCTTTCTTCTTTGCGCCTTCTTTTTCTGTTAACCCTTGTAATTCATCGCTGTCATGACCAATCCGGAAGGTGTGCTCGTTCTCACAGATTTTCTTTGGGCTAAGGTACCCAATTCTCTTGCTTTCATGTTTGTTTGGTCCAGGACCATAAGTGGTCTCGTCCCTTATCATATTCCATTCTCATGGCACAAGTGCATGTCATCAAAGGGATATCTTAGTAATACAACTCAATAATACTAAAGGATGAACATGTTAGGGGCCGAGTGAGACTTACAATGCAAATAATGTTACGAGCTGAACATCGAGCCGCTTGAGGTTCATCATCAACCAAATGTCTTCGAAAGTTACAAAAGCGGTATCTCGCTTCACTTCTCGAAAAGCGTAGGGGTGGTATGCTTACTTGGATCGTGTCGATGCCGACAGAAGCAGCTCTCATATACCAGTCATGTAGTCTTTTATACCACCGGTAGTTTCTTCCGCTTTTTCCCAACTAAGGAGAGGCCTGCCCGGTATGTATCCTGCCGGGGGACGTTTTCATAATCCTCCCACGTGGGCTTCCCCGATCTGTAAGACATTGATCTCGGGCCTTTTGACGACCTCTCCTGCTCAGCTAAGTCAACGATCTTTGACTTGCGGCTTTGTGCAATCCCTCGATAAAAACCCGGCGGTTCCAAAGCGCTTTTCCTCTTTGGCTCGAAAGGGGAGATCAATTTGGGAATCGAAATTTCTTCTTTGGTGGTTCTTGGATCTTTTTTGGGGCGGCGGTGGTGTCCAAGGCGATTGTTTGAGGTCATGAGGTGGTGGGGAAGCACGAGCCGGATCATTGAATGGTGGGGTTTCAATAGGATTGGCTTGTGGTGGTGGAGATCCCAGTAGGTTTAGGTGATGACTGTGGGGTTTCAACAAGATTGGCTAGCGGTGATTCTATATTAGGTGGAGGAGATTGGAGACATGGTGATATCGGGGTTGGGTCCGGAACAACTTCCACATGCCGTGACTCTTGAGTTTCGGCAACACTTCAGGCGGTTGGTGGTTGCCGCGGTTGTGGTGGTGCGTCAACTCCACGCCTCGCCGAGGCCATAGGATGAAAGTGTTAATGGTCCGTCCGAGTGTCTCAACATTGTCGGGGCCTGGAATTTCAAGCACATCTTCCTCATAGCCGGGGGGGCGACCGTATGCACTTCGACCTGCAGCACTCTTCCGGTATGATGGTATGGTGGTAGTCACGCCCCGGGATTGCAAAGCCCGTGGCAACTTCCTTTGTACGAACATGCTTCATACCATATCGTATCGATAATTTGCGGGGGTGTCGGTGCTTCGATATCATCCACTGGAAGCGGTCTTTGTTGCCCGTGAGACCCCACACCGCTTGGAAAGCCGGTGATTGTGTGGACATGGCAGGAATCATCTCCCGAGGACCACCGCTTGTCGTGTGGGGGACGATCCGCATCTGCGGGACCTTGTGTGCTCATCTGTTGAACGTATTATTGCACTAGCTAATTTCGTATTATCCGAGGATCGGATTTGTTAGGAAATCGACATCATGTTCTTGAATTGTTCCTTTAGCCTGCTCCTCATAGAAATCTTTCATATGTTCCTTGTATCGATCTCTTTTCTTGTACATGCCCAACCACTCTTCACCAAATCCCTCTTTCCATCCCCTCTTCGATGATATTCCTCGTACAAGACCGGGATGCTCGGGGTTGCCTAGACCTATAGTCAAGATGTCCCTCTCCCTTTGTGGCTTGAATCTTCCCTCTTTGACATCCGCGGCCAATTCCACAATTTTTTTCTACCGTCGGTGTCATTTCATCGGGGACAGTTCAAACCGGTAGAAGTTTGTTTTATTCCTCTAGCTTTCGGCCAATTAGCCGTCCTCTCACCAACTTCCTCCGAGAGGACAGGCTTGCCTTTGTTTCTTGAGCTCTTCCTCCTCCGCCCGCCACTTCTCGAATCTGCGGCTTGTAACCACCGTGCCAAGGTGGTGGTGGTACTTGTTCTTCTTTGCTAGCTCAAGCGGCTTCGCTCTTGGCTTGGAAAGTTGGATCTTTCTTCTGCTCCCTGAATACTGCCCACTGACCAGCGGTGATCTTATACTTACTCGTTGGATCCCTACCCTTCTTCAGATATTTGATATTCATTTCTCGATCTATAGTTTCGAATGACGTTGCAACCTTTGCTTGAAGAAATACTCTTTCACAATTTTATCGGTCCCCTCAGGGATGACAAACCTTTCACCGAACTTTCTCCATAACTCTTTTTTCGTATCATTCCCAACATCCGCCCACCTCTCGGATTGTGATGTCAAGCTTATCCCCGACCAAGAAACCAATCGTATTTCTTATTTTGGCCGCCACCGCATCCGACACTAATGGCTCTCCTTTTTGGGCTTATGTCGGAATAACATAGGTCCGCCCGGCCACTTGTTCGTCCCCTCTTTCACCTCGTTTTTTGATCTGTGCGTTTCCTTTTCCTTGACTTCGAGGTGGTTGTCTCGGTTGTTTCGGGGCTTCTCCTTCCGCACTTCTTCTTCCTCGGCCAGAATCTCTCGCAATTGAGACAAAACCTCCTGCACGATATATGCAACGCATCATGGAGCGAAGCCTATTTTTACAGGATGAATGAAAGCATTTGTATGTATGTAATAACTGTACCTCATCGATAGCTGGATCATAATCTGGGTCTACACTACGTTGAGGTTGTCTATCTATGCTAGGGCATGGATCACTTCGGTTTCCGTCATCTTCTTCTTCTTCCAACATGTCACCATGGTAATCTTCCTCTTCTTCTTCTTGTACCGGTGGATTTGTAGTTCTAAAAATGCAAGACCAATAAGTATGTGGTTCTTCATTTCTATAATTCATTATTTCACTAAACGTAATTGTTTCATACTAACCGTTGGTCCGGAGGTGTATCAACCTTATTGGGCGACTCTACGCGTTGGTCATCTGCATGCTCTCCGGATTTTAGAGAAGTTATCTTCTCTTTAGTAATGCTAAGTCATTAAAAAAATGATAAGTCATTAGTACACTAAGTCAATATTTCACATATGATAAAGGAAGTACTATTTCATTGCAAAGTACTTAGTTATTTACATATGTACTAGGAAATATTTCACATATGATAAAGGAAGTACTTAGAATAATCATTGCTTTCCTAGAATTGCTAATATCACACATATGATAAAGGAAATAATAGAAAACAACAATATTTATTACATTGACATAAAATATTAACATATCATAAAGGAAAATAATAGAAGGAAACAATATTTATTATATTTACATAAAATATTAACATATCATAAAGGAAAATAATAGAAGGAAACAATATTTATTATATTTACATAAAATATTAACATATCATAAAGGAAAATAATAGAAGGAAACAATATTTATTATATTTACATAAAATATTAACATATGATAAAGGAAATAATAGAAGGAAACAATATTTATTATATTTACATAAAATATTTACATATGATGAAGGAAATAATAGAAAACAACAATATAATATTAACACATGCACTAGGAACTCAGTCATTAATACATTTAATAAGCTAACAATAATAATAAGCCACTAAGTACTCAGTCATATAAATCAATTATTTCCTAATAGCCACAAATACATTTTATATGACACATAAATTTGCTAATCTTTTTTTATTACAATTATATAATTATATGATTACCATACAAGTACAATGTGGCTTTGCAAAATACTTAGTAAATAAAGTATACTACAAAGAATATTTGCTATTAATATTAATATTTTTATATTTATAGCAAATCAATTATTAAAAATCTAGTGCTGTGCCAATTAAAAAAAAAATTGTTGGGCCTGGCCCAACAGTGGCCCAGTTAAGCGTCGCGCGGCGGGCAACAGACCGCCGCCCCTAATCAGCGTGGGCGCCGCCGCCGCCGCCGACAATGCCGCCCCTTGGCAGGGGGCGCGCTGCATGTCAACCGACCCGGCCCGGACTCCGGCGGCCCAGCTGGCGTGCGCGCGGCGGCCCCATTGCCTAGCTAGTCGCGCGGGCGCCACCGCGCCGCCGCGCCGCCGGCTAGGCCTGCCGCATGATAGGTCCGCGACTCCCGGGCCTTAGGTAAGCTCACCTCCGTATGACAAGGGCGGACAAGCGGAGTCGAGGCGGCGGTTCGACGGCGTGGCAGTGACGGCCGCGCCCAGTGGCGAAGATGGCCGGTGGTGGCACGGCCGGGCGAGAAAGTGGGCAGCCTGGCAGCGCTGGTGAGGTGGTCGAGGAGGTTCCGACGGAGTGGAGATCGCCGACGAAATTTGGCAGCCCGGGCGGCGTCGTCTTCCCTCCGAATCGCGCCCACCGAGTTACAAAATTTTCCAAGTCCCGCTGTGTATTTTTTAGGGAGCGATTTTCACAGGCGGGTCTCCAAGACAACCGCCTGTGTGGATCATTTCCACAGCGGGTCTCCAAGAGAACCGCCATGTGGAAATCATTTTCACAAAGTTCTCTTTAAAAGCACCGCCAGTGAAAATGCCTTTTCCACTGGCGGTGCTTTACGAGACCCGCCAGTGAAAATGCATCAAGAATTTTCATTTAGGGTATATTTCTTTGACAATATTTCTTTTAGGTTATTTCTTTTACATTATTTCTTTAGGGTATTTCTTTTAGGGTATTTGTTTGACAATATTTCTTTTAGTATATTTCTTTGGAAATATTTCTTTTAGGTATTTCTTTTAGGGTATTTCTTTGACAATATTTGTTTTAGTATATTTCATTTAGGGTATATTTTTTTGACAATATTTCTTTTAGTATATTTCTTTGGGAATATTTCTTTTAGGTTATTTCTTTTACATTATTTCTTTTAGGGTATTTCTTTTAGGCATTTCTTTTAGGGTATTTCTTTTAGGTATTTCTTTTAGGGTATTTCTTTGACAATATTTGTTTTAGTATATTTCATTTAGGGTATATTTTTTTGACAATATTTCTTTTAGTATATTTCTTTGGGAATATTTCTTTTAGGTTATTTCTTTTATATTATTTCTTTTAGGTATTTCTTTTAGGTATTTCTTTTAGGGTATTTCTTTTTAGGCCCTAAACAAGTAGAAATAAAAGGACTTAAATAAGTTGAAGAGTAATACGAAGAGAGATAACAATTAATGAGTACAAATTATAAAGGATAAATTGTTACATAAGACAAAGACTAATATTAAGCTAATATAAAATCTAGCTAGCCAGCCATCTTTCGCCTTTCTCCATCGTGGCGCACCCATGGTAATGAACTCTTGGAGATATTTCGCTCAACATTTCTTATCTTTACTTGATGATCATTGAAGAGAGGCATGTGTCCGGTGGTTGAAGTCATCTAGATCAATTACACCATCAACTCCTATAGCTTGCTGCTTTCCGAGAAAGAACTATATGCTTTGTCTTGTCGCTACTTTTTCTTCTCTTCTTTACAAAGGATCTGTTCGGCATAGAAGACCAGGCAAAGACGGTTAGCAAGGATCCAAGGATCATCCTTGTAGCCTACTTTACTTAGATCAAGAACTCTCAAGCCATAGTTATCCACGGTGATATGGTTGTCATCAATCCATTGGCATCGAAACACAAAGGCCTTAAATGAACCATAGTCTAGTTCCCATATCTCCTCAATGAAGCCAAAGTATGTAGCGGTTTCATCTGAATCATCTATGGCCTCGCAACGAACACCACCGCTTTTTTTGCGCCATGCTCTTTTGTCCCTAGAAGTAGTACAAAATGTGAAGCCACTAATGTCAAAGGTCCGCCATGATGTAACCTTTGGCGAGATGGTCCAAACCCAACCTCTTGATAGTTTGTTGCTCAATTGTGTCTCCATTTGGAATGTTCTGCTCCATTAGCCATGTGGTAAATCGACGCTTATGTTCCTTCGATACCCAATCCTCTGTTTGCCCAGGGTTTTGATCGCTTAGCTCTTGTATGTGTTGTTTGATCGAGGATCCATTATTGAGAGCCGATGTAGGATGCTATGATGCGCCTCGAGGACAATATTGTAGTCCGACGGGATGAATGATTTCCGACCCATCCTCCCACACCCATATAGTCTACCCTCATGTCGAGACGGAGGCAAACCTATTGCAATTTGGTCTTTTAGGCAAGTGTTGCGTAATGGACCTCCTGGACTCAATGGCCTCTTCGGTAGTGTATCCCTCTATCATAGATGCCTCGGGACGAGCACAAGTGGCTACGTACCCATTAAGAATTGACATGAAACGCTCATACGTCCACATCTCATGCAAATACATGGGACCCAATGCCTGTATTTGTGGCACCAAATGCACGACAAGATGTACCATTATATCGAAGAAAGAAGGCGGGAAACACATCTCAAGTTGTGACAATGTCTCCACCGCAAATTCCCCGAAGAGACTCCAACCGCTCTTGATCAATTACCTTTTGTGATATCTCGTTAAAAAGAAGCACAACCGTGTGATTGCCATCTTTAAGAACACCGGACTTATAGCCCCTCGATGACAATAGGGAGGAAAGTTATCAGATCACATGACAATCATGTGAGTTGTAGTTGGTCGCTGTAAGGTCCTTCATTGACACAATGCTCTTAATGTTGGAGCAGAATCCATCCGGAACTTTCAATTTCTTCAACCACACGCACATGGCATGTTTCTCATCTATGCTCAAGTTGTAGTTTGCTGCTGGGAGGTGGTACTTTCCATTATCTAGCAATACCGGGTGAAGTTCAGGTTTTAAATTCAAATTGACCAGGTCCTGACGTGAACTCAATCCTTCCTTTGTCTTGCCCTTTATGTCTAGCAAGGTACCAATTATGCTTTCAAACACATTCTTCTAGATGTGCATACCATCAACCGCGTGTCGTGCGTCAAGTTCTTTCCAATATGGCAAGTACTTAAAGAAAATTGACATCTTCTTGAATGTAGCCCTAGGAGTTGGCTTTATATCCTTTCTTACTTTTCCATCTTTTGTCTTCTTACCAAATACAAACTTGATGTTCTTAACTATCTCATATACTCTGACCTTTACTATTACCCGATGGAGCAAAGGACCTTAGTTCATCATGATTGTCAAAGTACTTATCCATCTTTTCGCAAGCGGTACCTATGACCTTGTGATAAGAAACACCTGTGTCTCATGTACACTATCTTGTTGGAGGCACTGAGGGACACATAAAATGTTTCATCCAATCATACTACACAACCAACCTTGCCCTTGAACTGTCCTGACAATACAAAGAGAGCTGGGTAATTGTTGATTGTAACAAAAAATAATTGCTCTTAGTGTGAATGACTCTTTCCGGTATTCGTCCAACATGGCGACACCTCGTATCCCATAATATTCTCATTTCCTCCATTAATTGCTCCAAGAATACATCCATGTCAACACCAGGTTGTGTAGGTCCAGAAATAAGAATGGTTAGCAAAAGATATTTTCGCTTTTGTAGCAAGTGTGGAGGCAGATTGTAGATGGTGAGGATCACCGGCCATGTGTTGTGCTTATCGCTCCTTTCAAAGAAAGGGATTCATTCCATCGGTACACGCGTCGAACCTGACATTTCTTGTCTCCTTAGCAAATTCGGGTGGTCCTCATTGAATTTTTGCCATTGCTTGCCATCTGCAGGATGTCGAAGCTTTCCATCTACTTTGTGCTTATCGAAGCATGCCAAGTCATAAGCTCAAGGCCCCTCGGGGTTTGCAAACAAACACCTCAACCGATCTACTACTTTGGAAGGTACCACATGACCATAGCAGAACCCTTCTCTGTGTAGTAGTAGTCTTCTTCTTCATTTTTTTTAGTGCGGGGTTTTAAACTCTGTTGAGTCTTTTTTCTCTTTTTTTCCTTTAGAAATGGAGGCTGCATTCTCTTCTTGTAGATAGTCTTTTTTTCGTCTTGTACCGACTTGCACCACAATTTGAACAGTTGTCCAAGTCTTTGTAATCACCTCGATATAGGATACAGTGATTTCGACAAGCATGGATCTTCCGACACTCATAGTAAGTGGACTGATTAGCTTCTTTGCATAGTACGTGTTAGCAGGCACTTTGTTCTCCTTTGGAAGCATATCTCCGAGAGTACTCAATAATGCATCGAAGCCGGCATCGGACCATCCATATCTTGCTTTCAACATCAACAGCTTCAAAGACGTAATCGTAAAGTTGTGAACTCTTTTTTGTACAACCTTTAGTCTCATCGCATAATGGCTCTGCTGCTGCCTTCTCCAAGGCCTCCATACCTTTCATAAAGAACATTGATGGATCTGTATGACGACGCAATAGTGCAGCCATCGGTTCCGCATCTTCATCCATCGTTTCAGTTCTGTTGTCCTCGGTTCCTCCAACATTCGCATCATCATGAACATCGGGCACAACATGTTCACTCTGGGCTGGGACAATGGTGATGAGTCTCATGTAGGAACCGACTAATATCATCAACAAGCATATCTGGGCCATTCGCTCTGGAGGTTCGCAGGGGTCTCCAATCAGTATACGGCGTAGAGCTACCCTCTCCATGCTTTGTCCAAATCAAGTAATCTTCCATAAATCCTCGGCAGACCAAATGATTTAAGATTGGTTTTGTGTCTTCATAAACAATAATATTCCCGCAATCCGAGCAAGGGCAATATATGTGTCTCTTCGTGTTCTTAAAGCATGGTTTTTCGCAAAAGATCGATAAACTTCTGAACCTCGTGTATGTATGATGGATCTACTCGTCTAAGTTATACATCCGTAAGGCTCTATCCATCGTTACCTCTGTTAAAAAGTTTAGTAGATTTATATATTGTAAACACTACAAAGTAGACATAGATGTTTATTTATATTAATTATTAACTAACCTTTGTATGATCAAGATACTGTTCAAAAGAGTATATATAGATGAAAATGACTCCTCACTTGTATATTTCTGAAATAGTACATATCCGAGCAAGACTAGTTACTAATAAAATAACCAGCAATACTTTATTAAATAATATATAACAAAAAAACTAAAACATCAATTTATTAGATGAAACCAAAACTATTAAAGCAAGACTAGTAACTAAAACCCTAATAAAAGCCTCAACACTACTTAATTTAACGAAACAAAAATCAATAATTAAACAAAAACTAATTCAAAGCCTCAAGATCTAGACAAATTCCAAATAACTAAAACTAGATTAATTAATAACAACCTAGCTAAAAGCATCACTACTAGCTAATTAAACTAAATATGAATAAACATAACAAAATAATTAAAGCATCAATTTTTTAGATGAAACCAAAAAAATTAAAGCAAGACTAGTAACTAAAACCCTAATAAAAGCCTCACCACTACTTAATTTAACGAAACATAACTAAATAATTAAACAAAAACTAATTCAAAGCCTCAAGATCTAGAAAAATTCAAAAATAACTAAAACTAGATTAATTAATAAGAACCTAGCTAAAAATATCACTACCAAAATAATTAAACTAAATATAAATAAATAACACTAAACAATTAAATAAGAGTAGCTAATAAAACTTAAAAAGATAAACCATAGCTACAAAAGGTGAACCCCTAAATAAAAAGTGACTAGAATTATTGAAGAAAAAAACCTAGCTACTCTTCTCTCTCTTGAGCTCTTCTCTCTCTTGAGCTCTTCTCTCTCTTGAGGTGAAACCCTAGATCTCTAAAGTGGTGGGAATTGAGGAAAAAGAAGGAAATGAGGCAAGAAACACATAAACTAACCTTTTTTAGCTACCTCCTCCAAAGAAATCAGGATCAAAACCTCTCCCCTTGTATTGGCTCAAATCTGGACCTCCAAAGCTCCAGCCATGGCTAAGTGCTCGGCCTACAGTTCTGTTGGAGGTGGAGAGGAGGAAGAAGGTGGGTATATATAGGTGAATAACAAACACAAAGGTTGACATAAGCCAACCGCCTGTGAAAATGTCCCATGTTTTCACAGGCGGTTGGTGTTAGCAACCGCCAGTGATAATGAAAATCATTATCATCGGCGGTTCATTATGCAAACCGCCAGTGTAAATGTGAGCATTTGCACTCGGGCGGTTGGCATAATGAACCGCCAGTGATATTACTTTTTCACTGGCAGTTCTAAGGCTGGGGAGCGCTGGTCGATTTGCAGAGGCGTTTGTCAACTAAAACCGCCTGTAAAAATGAAACCCCACCGTCAACACAAATACTCTGTGTACTAGTGGATGCAGGCCAACTTGGTGACTAACACTTGGCCCCCAAGTTGATGGTTTTCTTTTAAGGGGAAGAAGAAATATATATGGATATAGTGGCACTTAGACCAATAAACCAACCCATGGCCAAAAACAACAAGAAAGTCTAGTGGCAGGAGGATCCTGATTCTAACATGAGTGCTATGGAATAGTTGTAAAAGCTCTTCTATATTACTATAGATGTTCGTGGGCCTGCTCAAACACCTGAATGGCGGTGGTGAATTTGTTATAGAAGATTTTATGATTGCATTCGTTCACAAATTCCACATCATACAAATGGCCGAGTTTGAAATTGCATCTCGTCTTTTTTGGGATTGAATACAAGATGGATTCCCACCGGTCACCTATGGATTACTGTGTTAATGCGTTTGGAGGCTGGTTTGAGGCTGTCAAAATTTTCTCAAGATGCCACTTTGTTTTATGTCGCCTGTGCGAAGGGCAACTGAGACATGACATAGGTGAGGTCCTATTTCTAGCGGGCCATTGCAAAGTACACATGTGTCCTGGTGAGGCGATCCCCCTAAGGGCACGTTTGTCTGCTGTTAGAATTTTACTTTGAATGAGGATCCAAGAGAAAAGTTTGCACTTGCTCCGTATTTGTGCATCAAATGATGTCACTTGAAATCTTCGACAGGTGCCATAAAATTATGCATGGTAGGCCGATTTGTTTTGTTTACCATCATTGGTCCATTTCCATTTAATTTGATCATCTAGATCCGGCGGCTGCAGTTGCACCTCCTGAATTAATGTAGATCCAGAGAGAGATGAACTCTTGTAATTGGGTGACTATTGTGATTTTATTCCGCTCTTGCTGCAATGTTTTATTTTTCATTCTTACCAACTCCTGTAATTGATGGTGTCAAATGGTGGTTGACACCTTATTCTTGTCTCCTACTCCCTCAATCAAGTAGAAAATAAGGATATGATCCTATCTCTAAAACCAAATAAGGTAGTAGGACCATCCCACTTAAAAAAATATATTAACAAAACATCTCACTCTAGTATCTAAAACCAAAACATACTTTAATAATATTAGCTAGGGCGTGTTTGGTTTAGACGTATATGGGCTAGTAGTCTGGCTTGTAAGATGTAGGAAATGACTGTTTGGATATCTGTATAGAGAAATGGGACAAACTCATTCCATGTAAGGTTTCTTTAGCGGCTAGATTTCTCTATCATCAGCCTGGCTCCAAAGAAATAAGATTGAAATTCGTTTATCAGAAATCTGGCTAACATGATGCAGCTTAGCTGTTTTTGGCGCATGAATTATCTTTCGATCGGGTCAGAAGTTCATGCAACGAAACAACAGACCGACACAACCTAACCAAAGCAATTCAAACAAAACAAACAAAGTGGTTTTGTATCCACTGAGCCTGGCCAGCGGGGCTATATCCAAGATACGAGCCAGGTCAATGTCCGAGTCTGCATCTGCACTGTGTAACGCCGGTCGTGCAAATGTGTCATGTGTGCGTGAGAAGCGGCGTCAGGCCTGACGCTTGCTCTCCCAACCTGGTTCCTGTCGCTTATTAGCATTTCCTATTTTGTATAAAACCCTCTCGAGTCGAGACTATCCATCGAAATCCAATACTAACGATCGGTGTTGCGAAGCAAACAAAGTGTCTGCATCTCTCCTATCGACCGTAGCTGGCTGGCAGTCTCCGCAAACAATTTCGACCGGAAAGCAAGGGATCTCGAGTCCTGCACCGCTCTTGTCCGCCATGTCTGCCCGCCTCGTCACGCTCCTCGCCGTTGCCGCTTCGCTAGGCGTCATGGCAGCTGGCCAGATCATCCAGTGTACGACCTCCAGGGGCACCTATACCGACGGTAGCCAGTACGCGACGAACCTCGCCGAGCTCCTCGCCACGGTGTCCAGCGCGGCGGCCGCCGGCAACGGCTCGTTCCACAGCGGCAGCGTCGGCGCCGCGGGGGCCGACCAAACGTGGGGCCTCGCCATGTGCTACGCCGACAGCAACGCGACGCGGTGCCAGGACTGCCTCCGGAAGGCCGCCTCTACCGGCGGGGTCAGGGGCTGTGCGCCCCGGCCGCGCACAGCCGGAACGTGAGCTTCTCCGACTCCGACGCGTGCCTCCTCCGGTACGCGGACGCGCCGTTCTTGGGCTCCGCCGACACCGACGAGTGGTGGCAGAGTAGCTCCGGGTTCAGCGTCGGCGTCGCGGACACGGCCAGCTTCAACGCGACGCGGTGGCGGCTGCTGAGCCAGCTCGCGGAGAGGGCCGCCGGCCCCGGCCACGACCAGCCCCTGCGGCTCGCCTACGGGAGCCTGGCGTACACGGACGCGCGGAACGGCTCTCGGATGGTGGTGTATGGTCTGGCACAGTGCACCGGCGACCTGGAGCCCAGCGAGTGCACACGGTGCCTCGTGTACCTCCTCGCCGTGATGTCGTCGCCGGCGAACATGAACAACGCCACGCGCGGCTCCGTCATGGGATTCAGCTGCTACCTGAGGTACCAGGTGAATGACCCCATCCCCATCGGCGTCATCGCCGGCCCGCCGGCGCCGTCTCCGCAGCCGGCCTGCGCGGCTCCATCAGGTCGATCGGTACGGATTAATGCTGATCCATGGTCGTCGGTAACGGATCGAATGGCATATATACTCATCTTTTCTCGTGCTGCGCTCAATTCCAGGCGCCGCACCTCCTCCGCCAGGCTCCAAGGGCAGCAAAGCTCCGCTGATCGCTGCTCTCGCTGCGGCTGCCGGGGCCGTCATGCTCTTGATCGCTGGTGTTTAGTAAATCCTGCTGCGCTGCATCGTGCATTGCTTAACATTGTGCCCTCGATTTCGACCACTTTACCTGTAAAATAAGTTTTCCTACCGTGTAAAACCCGTCTAAATAACTCATGAGACAATTTTAAAGACTTTCAATGGCGTGGATGCTGAGATGGTGGTGTCGTGGTGAGTCACCAAACAACAACTGAAAAAAAAAATGTGCATAACCCCATAACACATCAAGAGAGTTAGCTATATAACTCTTTTTACTATAAAACCTGAATATTATAGCCCTTAATAAAGCATCTAATAATGCTCATACGCAAGCTCATTTTGTTCATGCCTTTCTGTACTCTTTCTAAGCTACCTATCGTCCAACCAGCAACACGTGACATTTTATCTATTATTTCGACTCTCCGTACTCCTCAATAATACTAATGTTACGCACGTTATATATGTCCTCGTCATATAAAAAATAATTAGTGAAGTATTGAAAACCATCTAAATAAGTCATGAAGCAGTTTTGCTCATGTGGCATGTTATACAAGCGCTGACATGGCAGTGAGTCAGCAAGCATAAAAGAAAAAAAAGTGTGCATAATCTTGTAACCTAAGAGTTGACTAATGACTATATACCCCATTACTATAAAACCCAATATTATAACCCTTAATAAAGCATCTAATAATGTTCAAATACCCCCACAAGATTTTTGCATAATGATTTTGACACTGTATCTCGACACATTTGCCTAAGTACTCATGCTTGTACATGACTCATCTGTCGCCTCTCTTTATATACTTTCTCCAGGCTACCCTATCGCCCAACTAGCAATACACGACCTCTCACTACTACAGAAATGGGATTTAATCCCGGTTGGCAACCCCTTTAATCCCGTTGCCCAACCGGGGTTAAATCCGGGACTAAAGGTCCCCCCTTTAGTCCCGGTTGTGACAACCGGGATTAAAAGTATCCCTTTAGTCCCGGGTTGAAAATCCAACTGGGACTAAAAGGTTCGGCCGCCTTACCTCGGCCCCAGCTTCTTTTTAGTCTCAGTTGGTTTTCTAAACTGGGACTAAAAAGTGTTGCCTTTTTTTCTATTTTTATTTCTTTTTTCTTTATGGTTTATTTTCAATTTAATTTAGTTATTCGTATACGAATTGTACACTGCTAACACTACAAAAAATGTGCCGGTTTTTGACATTTGATCTTTGACATTTACCAAACAATAAATTATATATTGACATATGCTTCGACAACATATTATACACATCTTGCATTTCAGTCAGATCATTAAATTGCCAATCTGGTAACCAAAACATCACTAGAACAGTTCACTTGAGGTTCTCACAAAGACTAAAAAACAGCACACAGGGTTCCTAAATGAGTTTATCATAACTTGAGCTATAGCTTCTGTTGGAGTCTTTGCACCTTGCCCTCCTTGTGGTGGTTCACTAGCGATGGCCTCCATTTGAGCCTAGCATACAAAAAATGATTCAATGAAAAATTATAGCATGTTACAATTTAACAAAGACACAAGCTCTGAACTGCAAGGCTATATAGCAAGCAGAGTTTATAGATTCATTATATTTAGCATGGGGTTTTCTTTATCTAGAAAGCTAGGTTTACAATTTACCAAGCAGTACATACTAGTGTTTAGACTTGACAATTTTAGCTGTACTAAAATAGAATTCAGGGGCTGTCCTAGATCCGTTCTGAGCAAAGCTTAAATTTTCAGACAATCTCATGAAAAATCTTGCATTAACCCTTTTAAACTTGTTACTCAAAAATACTAAAGAGAACAATACTATGAGAGAAACACTTCAAGATACAGGCATACAGATGGACTAGAAAGCAGAAAAAAAAACTCCTAGTGAGAAATCCATAACAGCACCCAGGAAATTTCATTAGTTCTAGTTGCATGATACTAAATTTTGCAGGTTCATCACATAAACTCCAGTCGACCAAGAAGAAATAACATTTACCAAGTATGGTCTGTACTTAACCATGAAACCAAAAAATTCATCACATGGAAGATTTTACTAGACCCTAAAACCATAACTGTCCATGTGAATACTAAAGTTAGAAACAATTACCTTGCAAACACAAGTTTGATGGTTGCACTGTAGTAGGACAACATTTGATTAATGAAAAAGCACTAGCAGCAGGTCTGCCTTCAGACTCCTTGGTTTTCTCTGCAATAAAACCACACACAAAATTAATTCCTTGGTTTTCTCTGCAATAAAACCACACACAAAATTAATTCCTTGGTTTTCTCTGCAATAAAACCACACACAAAATTAATGAAAATGCACTAGCAGCAGTCAATGATTTTAAACTTAGCATCTAGGTTAGCCAATGAGAATAATGTACAGGTTTGTGTCGAAAATACTCACATAACAACTTTATCAGATTCCAAATTATATTACAATAGAATAAATTAGTTGAATAGGTCGTGCTTCTTCGATGCCCAAAAGATCTCTTTTTTTGTTAAGACCAGAGGGAGCAAGTTTTTATTCCCATTGGAGTGTGTTCAAGTTACATTCTTCTATGCAACGGCTGATCTCACCCCTTGCACTATTAGACAAGGTTACAGTGTCATTTCTAAAATCATACACCTCTAGCATAGCATAGTTCAATGCATTTGGAAAAATAAATTTTGGCTATTCATTCCATATCATATTAGTGGACCAGGTTTCTGTGCTTAAATCAGAAGCTTTTACCAAGATACTATCATATATATATTGTAATGTGAAGGCTTCTCTTTGATTTAGCCTCAAGTGGTTAATAGGTATCACCTTCGTGCACCTCTGCAGACTGTATTCTACTGCCATTTCCTTGACTTGTTGCTTGCAAAGCAAACTTCTATTGCTCTGAAGCAACATAGCAAACCCATCAATATGATGGAGGAAGCTTCATATCTATAAGCATCTGTGATTCATGCAGGTGATAGTTTTTTTTAAAAAAAAAAGCATGCATGATTTAACTCTAAAGATTTTCATTGCAGCAATGGAAAATCTTCCACTATGATCCTATACTTGAAAAACTGGAACCTGGATTTGTTGTAACCCCAAATAATAGCTGGAACTGACAGAGCAACCAACTAATTTCAGCATAGCAACTAAAGCTGTTGGATGTAGCTAGAATAAATCCCTTCCACAGCTAGAAGATAAGGCTGCAAATAAATTAATTCCTGAATAACTCAGAGTTCAGATTGGAAGAACTATACACCTTTGGTGGAGTAGCTTCCAACTACCTTTTCACACGGAACGCAGGTTATAAAAAAAATGATAGTATGTATTAACAACACCTCATATGGGCATTCCATGGAGCACATGGAATGCAAACATCGTGATACAGAAAAAAAAACAGAGTCATGAATCATAGAACTGATATCCATGTATATGCAAAATTGGAGAAATAAGAACCTAGATGCCTCCCATTGCAGCCACTGCAGCACGCGTACGCAGGGAGAAGGGGTGGGAAGGAGAGGAGGTGATGACACACCATGAGGCAGACGCGCCGCTGTGGGCGGGCGACGGCCGAGCGCAGCTGGGTGGCGGCCAAGGATGCCGCGCCCGCACCGGGAGGCGAGGAGGCGGCGCTGTCGGGTGGCGGAGCCCCGGCCGTGTGCTGGCGTGCGGTGGCGGCGCGTCGGGCGGCGAGGGAGCGGCGCGCTTCGCGTCGGGGGATCTGCTGCAGGCCGAGGAGCGCGTCGGGGAGCGGCCAAGGACGCGCCGCGCCGCGCGCCGGGAGGCGAGGAGTCCGCGCCCAGCGCCGATTTGGCTAGCAGGCAGGGGCGGCGGCGGCGCCGATCGGCTGCTTAGGCTACGAACTTACCTCAGTGGGGAAGAAGGAGATGAAGGCCTTTTTATCCCCGCGGCTTTGGTCCCGGTTGGAGAATAGAACTGGGACCAAAGCTCCCTTTAGTCTCGGTTGGTGATATGCACTGGGGCTAAAGGTTGGACCTTTAGTCCCGGTTAGGATTTTGCACCGGGACTAAAGGTGTTTTCGTCTTGGCGCCAAAAATGGCAGGCCCCTCTTTAATCCCGGTTGTTAGATAAACCCGGGACTAAAGGTGATGCTAGAACTGCAGATTCTAATTTTCATATCCATGTTTATTTCAAATTACATAGTAAGCTTTTAATTGCCCATTAAATAGATTATTATTCCAAAAATTATGAAAATAAAAGTTAGACCTTCTTTTTTGCGCTATTGCACATATAAAAAATATGTGACATATAATATTATGTTTTTAATGGGTTATAATGTTATATAGTCAAAATAATACTACAATTTCACGCATACAAAATTGTAATTAGTAATAAAAATCTTTAAAATCGTTTGGGTCTGTGGCATCTATCCGGACACCACTGTTTTTGGTTGGTGCTCTTTTTATCTTGGGGTCCCTTTTGCATGTTTCTAATTTTTGTTTCTATTTTTTTCTTTTAAAATACACAACTAGCTGTTAATTGCCTAGTAAATAGCATATTAGCCAAAAAAATATGAATAAACAAATGGAGACCTGCTTTTGCATTAATGCGCATATGAAAAATCTATAACATATAATCTTTTGTCTTACATTATTAATAATTTTATATAGTCAAAATAACAATCACAATTTTGCCCATGCAAAAATGTAGATGCCAATTAAAATCTTTAAATCTGTTGATTTTCGGCAGGAAATTAATTTCCACATCTTATTGATGTAGATCATTGGTTTTTGACTCACACATTCTCCATATATATGAAATCAACACCAAGTATAAATTGATTTATTAAACTGGATTAAATAATATGGGGGATAACATGACAACATTAGTTAACGGCAATACTTAACAACATAGATGGTTTGGTGACATGTTTTGACCACTTTGCTATTCAAAACTTTTTCATTAGAGCCAAATTTTAAACCATTTACCGCACAAAACTTACTTAAAACTTAAAATTCAAACCCCAAAACTCACAAACTCTTCCAAATAAAAAAGAGTAGCCTATACAAAAGTTGCACATAATGTTGTTCCCTACAACTTTTCTACTCAACACTTCTTCTTTAGATATCATCTATTGCCGTAAATTTCAGCGGCTGGCTGCCTGGGACTTTAAAATTCATAAACTTTTAAAAAATTCAGTAATTCAACAGTTTATCGAGAAAATTCTAAATTTTTGTGTGGTGACATGTTTTGAGCACCTAAGATCCATAAAAAATAATGGAATGATTTCAATGATGTGGCATCATAGATGGTTCACAAGTAGGCACACCTCTCACGAGTTTTTAAGTGACAATGTGAAGGATTAGCACTAGATAGGTATAATATACCCTGAAAGTCTTAAATGAAGGAGTGACCAAGATAAAATTTGTAAATCTTGTTGTTCCCTCCATCTTGCTATTCAAAACGTTTTCATTAGAACCAAATTTAAAACCATTTACCGCACAAAACTTGCTCAAAACATGAAATTCAAACCTCCAAACTCACAAACTACGCCAAATAAAGGAGTGGTCTATACAAAAGTTGCACATAATGTTGTTGCCTACCACTTTTCTACTCAGCACTTCTTCATTAGAGATCATCTAGTGTCCTAAATTTCAGCTGCAGCCTACCGGGCTTTAAAATTCATAAACTTTTAAAAAAATCAGTAATTCAACAGTTTGTCAGAAAATCCCAAATTTTTATGTGGTTATATGTTTTGACCACCAAAGATCCACAAAAAATAATGGAATGATTTTAATGATATGGCATAATAGATGGTTCACAAGTGGGGACATCTCTCAGAGAGTTTAAGTGACAATGTGAAGGATTAGCACTAGATGAGCATAATGTACCCTAAAAGTCTTAAAAAAAGGAGTGACTAAGACAAAAGTTGTAAATCTTGTTGCTCCCTCCATCTTTGCTATTCAAAACTTTTTCATTAGAGCCAAATTTAAAACCATTTACCGCACAAAACTTGATCAAAACTTAAAATTTAAACCTCCAAACTCACAAACTCTGCCAAATGAAGGAGTGGCCTATACAAAAAGTTGTACATAATATTGTTCCCTACAACTTTTCTACTCAGCACTTCTTCATTAGAGATCATCTAGTGCCCTAAATTTCAGTTATGGCCTGCCGGGCTTTAAAATTCATTAACTTTAAAAAAAATCAGTAATTCAACAGTTGCCTAGAAGAAACGTGGAGCATATGTCAGGAACTTTTAGTCCCAGTTTGTTATTACAACCTGGACTAGAGATCAAGTATTAGTCCCAGTTTGAGATTAAAACCGGGACTAAATCTTTTAGTCCCGGTTCCAACCACAAACCGGGATTAAAGGTAAACCTTTAGTCCCGGTTGGGTTCACAAACCGGGACTAAAGGTCCCTCGGCCTGCAAAGGATGCTGCCATAGGCGTTGGGGATTGGATTTAGTCCCGGTTGGTGAACCAAACCGGGATTAAATCTTCCTTTAGTCCCGGGTGCAATTTTAGCCGGGACTAATGCACTTTGACCGAAAGCCTTTTCTCTAGTAGTGTCTTGTCTCTTGCTCCATCTCTTGCACTCCTTGACGACATTGAGCTCATGTAGCGTGCATGCACCCTCATCTAGTCCTTCTCACATCCTTCATCGCTCTCGCTTTCTCCTATAGCTATCTCAAAAACTAAAGGATGGAATGACACAGAGAGAAACAATGCGGAGGAAGCAGTCAAAGGGAGGCCTCATCTGGTGTGGCTCAACCACTACTCACGAGGTGTAGGGGCACGCTATGCCAACGGTCCATAGCAGTTCATGCAATGAATGAAAACGGATTGGATACGGACGGATATCACTCACTGATACCATATTTGTTTTCATATTTCTGTCCGGATTCGGATTCGAATACGGATAGTGTCAACCATACCGAATAAGATACGATTGGATATCGACATTATAAATATGCGATTTGAGTATTCAGATACGGATACGATTCGGATACGGATACGGTACCAGATGTTGAATATCTGGACTTGGATACGGACTGATAAAAACCCCTATAAACGAATTCGAACGAACGGACGATCGGATAAATATCCGTACCATTTTCATCCATATGCATGCCGAAGACCGAAGAGAAGGTGAGAGAGAAAGGAGACGACAGAGCCAGTGATAAAAAGAACATTTCATCATCTTTCTCTTTCCTACCCAGACACAAAATATTATGTTAAGGAGTGCGGTGTTTTTCAACAAATTTATCATGAATCTGAGTGTTTAGTGGTCAATTAGACGTTTTTGACATTCATTGGCTACCATGACATGCATCAATTTTAATGCTCCCGTAGCAAAATTAACTTTTGAATACCACTCTAAGGTATAGAAATATCCCCTAAGGCACACTAAATTCTAGGAGAAAAACATATGAGAAACTATCGAATTGCAGTACTGTACCGTAGCACTGCTCAATATACACTTCTACTATCGGTATAGAATATATAGTTATCAGTTTTGCTCCAGTAGACCTCCTAAAAATATTTGCACAAATCTCAAAGCAGCTTAAGAAGTAAAATCTTTTTTGAGAAACGCTTAAGAAATACTCCATTCGTTCCTAAAAGGAGTGATTTCTATAAAACGTGCTAGTAATTAAATTTTTTTTTTAAGTTTGACTAACTTTATAGAAAATAGTAATAACATCTATGACATGAAATGAGGATACTAACATAAATTTTAATGTTTTTTCTATTCAAAAAGTTTGACAAGCACTTCTTTTAGGGACGAAGGAAGTAATTAAATTTCTCTTAGGGCTCCTTTGAATTCATCATTCCACTTGAGGATTGGAAGATAATGGAGGAAAAATTATTTTCAAATACCTCTCAATCCCCTCCAATCCAATTTTAAGATGGAATGGGTGAATCTTAATTAATTTCCCACGGATTCTATTTGAGCCTGGGCCTGCCCGAGCCCAGAACCCGTGCCCAGCCAGTCTTTGTTTTCCGATCCGATTTTTTGAAACAAGTTTTCTGATCCGATTTCACCGGCGGCCAGTAGACACGCTCGGGAGTCGGGACACAACGCCGTTCGTTGTGGGCTAAGCAGACCGAGAGTTGTGGCCAGCCGGGGATCCGTGACAGCAGCGGCACCACTGGCTGTATGGAAATTAAGAACAAGGTTACTTGTGTCCTAGGTGCCCAACTGTCGTCCTTGCTCTGCATGTTGTGTTGCAGCTGTAGCCCCTACATGATTTCTGATCCAGATTCTCTATGAGCTGTGGAGGAACATCATGGTATCTCATATACCTGGCGGAGTATTATTAGACGCTTGAAAGCTCTCGAGAAAGGCATGATATGGAGGGTAGGCGATGGTCAGCAAATTAGGATCTACTCCCTCCGTTTCAAAATAAGTGTCGCCGTGGGATACGTGCCACAAGTTTGACTTGATTTGTAGAAAATACGTGTAATATTTATATCTTCAAATAATTTTGTTAAAAAACTAGATCCAAAGATCTTTACGATGATACTAATTATGATATTAATCGACAGAGGGAGTAGGAGGATCCCTGGATACCAATAGGTACCACCAGGCGTCCTCGTGATAGAACGAGTACATCTTAATTAGGATCTCTAATCAGTGTGATTAGCCGGGATATCACTAATTCAATAGTGTGATGACAGATTGTATAACCTAATACATAGTCTAAGTAAATAATCTAGCAGTACATGAAAGTAAAGGAGATTAGGGATGAGTAGCGACCATCGGACTTGGGCGCAGAGGAGCAGTGGCGAGGATGGAGTGGCGGCCGTGAGGAGGACGTAGTGGCGATGGAGGAAGGCTTCCCGTCACTTATGCGGTTCCTCTGATCGGAGTAGGCTTAGGGTTTGTCGGTAGGAGCAGTGGCGGTGGTGAACCTCATCATGCGCGCCCTGGCCCCCCACCTCTATTTATACACCGCACGTGACAGGGGCCCTCCAACCCCATAGGTGGGTTGGGCTCCCCCGATCAGGGAGCGAGTCAAGGTCCCTAATGGGCCGTTGGGTCCAATTAGGGAGAGAGATCAATTCTAACATTCTCCCCCTTGATCTCTTCTAATAGCTTATCTTAATCTTAACTTAAACACTTAACTTAAATTCTTAGCACTTAGCTCCATCTCATTATAAAGAAATGCGTTGAGCGCGTTTCATCGTCACAGAAAAATTTCTGTTGGGCCCTAAGTGTTCAGGAACCATTGACTTTCCCTTAACCCCATGCTAGCTACGTGTTTTCTAAAACACGTTGGGTGGTAAGCCATTTGTGTGTGGATCCGCTAACATATTGTTTTGTACTTATATGCTCTAGACTTATGGTATGATCCCGAACTTATTATTCACAACATACCACTTAGTGTCAATGTGTTTGGCAGCACCACATGACTTATTGTTGTGAGCGTGTTATCGCAGTATATCTGAAGTGGTTTTCTTGATGCTGTCTACCACTCTTATCCGGGTAAGAACTTTTAAGTCAGTTCACCTGCCCTTAGACCTCATGATATTCTACAAACTCAGTGCACATCCTTGATGATGTGATGAGGGTTGGTTTGGAGCTTTTCCACGACATAGCTCCACTTGCGAGGGTAAATATGTTACCTGACGTGGATTCTTATTCATCCCCGCATAATCTGAATTAATCTTACTTATAACTTATCATGAGACCTTTTATGCCCTGCAAATAATACAGAACTAACTTCCAGTGTTCTACATCTAGATTCTTCTGATTTACGCCAAATAACCCGGTAATCAAAATTATGTCGTATGAGTACAAATTTGAGCATATTGATAACTTCGGCGACAAATGAAGCATAAGGTACTAATCTCATTTGCTCGAGCTCGATCTGATTCTTGCAACGCTGATGTTCTCCATACTTATCGCCCTTGACAACAGGTGCAGGTGATGGACTGTACTTATGCATACTATGTTTCTTGAGAATCTTCTTTATGTATGCTTTCTATGACAGCCCTAATACCCCTTCTATTTCTATCACGATGAATCTCAATCCCAGAACAAAAGAGACTTCACCGAAATCTTTCATGTCAAAATGTAAGGACAAGAACTTCTTAGTTTCCATTAGTAGACTGACATCCTTGCTTGCTAGCAAAATATCACCTACATATAGAACTAAGAAGATAAACTTAGCACTCTTAAACTTGCACAAACGCAATTGTCCTCTACACTTGCCTTAAACCCAAAATTTCTAATTGTATTAACAAATCACTAATGTCACTGTCTTAAGCTTATTCTAATCCATAAATAGACTTCTTTAGGCGACATCCCATATTTTCTTTTCACAACAAAACCTTTCGGTTGTGCCATGAAAAACATCTTATTGTAGATCCCTATTGAGGGATATCGTCTTTATATCCATCCGACGTAACTCTAAAGCTTATTGTGCTTTTAGCGCCACTATAATTCTAAAAGTATCATTACATGAGATTGGGAGTCTCATTGCTTAAAGACTTTTGCCATGAGTCGCATATTATGTTTTCTTAACTTTCCTTTGGGAGTCAATGGTGTTGTTTTATAGACTCATTACGGCCTACTGTCTTGGCTCCTTTAGGAATATCCACTAAGTCCCAAACATTATTGCAATTCTGAATTTTATCTTATTCTTCATGACTTCTAAAATAATTGCTTCTCATGGCTTGTTCATATGTGGTGGGATCAACCTCCATATGATACCCTTTGGTTTCATAAAACCTCTCAATTTTCTAATATATATAGCTAATCTTCTAACTTCTTTGTGATCTTCTAATATTTCTATTGTTTGGCGCCATATATGGGTCTTTATTTGTTGTTCTTCTCATGCTCGACTTATGGTTCTAATGGCTCCTGAAGGACAAGTTCCAGATTCTTATTTATTGTCGGCAAGAAAGAACTATCAATAGGTGCTTACACTGCGGTGTTTCACACCATTTGTGTAGCAGCAACCGGTAGCATAAAGTATGGTTCTTAGAATGTTGGAGTAGGGTTTGAAGACTCGTTTCTCCTCTAAAGCGATCTTTTTGTGCTACCTTGCTCCCCCGATCACAAGATATTCTAAGATCTTAATATGTCTTATTTCTACAAACTTTATATGCCCAAGTAGGGCAATAAAAGGTAGTAATCCTTCTATCTTTACTGGTAACCATAAAATGGCAACCGATTGTCTCGGGTTCTAATTTTTTTCTAAATTTGGGTTAAAGAGCTTTAGCCTCAAATTTGGACAATTTCACACCTTTAAATGCTTAAGTGAGGGTACTTCGATGCCTGTCCATAACTTATACAGTGTTTTTAGGCACCGACTTATTAGTACTCGATTAAGAATGTGAATGGAGGTTTAAACACCTCCATCCACAAGCTTATCAGTAAGGTAGAGTAGCTTATCATGTTCTTTAAGTTACGGTTTCTTATTTTAGCTACTCCGTTTGACTGAGGCTCTTCTGGCATGGAATATCTGGGCAGCTATGCCATTTTCCTGTAGGAACTTTGCAAAAGGTCCTGGAACTTGGCTATACGGTCACCCAGGGTATTCCCCACCATGGTCTGATCTTACTATTTCAACCTTCTTATTGTGCTGATTTTCTAATCTCTATGCTTCTGATTGTCTTAATGCACTTTAATCAACACATTGATCTAATTCTGAGAGTGATCAACACATTGATCTAATTCTAATCAACACATTGGTGAAAGAATTTCATCTTTGACCAATCCATCTATTCTCCCCTCGAAATGTGGCTTAATCTGCAATGCCACAATTTCGAAGAGTCAAATTGAACATTCTTATGCTTTCTATAAATATTCATAAACGAGGAATCTTTCTCATTCTCATTGGGTACAGTCATTCATAATCTCAAAACTGATAATGGATTAAGCTCGTCTTGTCGGAAAGCAAGACCAACATACTAATTATAAAATAGTTTCTTACATTTGCCATCTCAAAGTAGCAATCGACTTAATCATCATCTAACTGAGAAAAGCTTACTAGATTTCTAGCAAATAGGGAATATGGAGTACATTGGATAGCCTAAGTAAAATGAAACACCTAATAATTCTAAGATAACTCTGAAAAGGCTCTATTTGTACTCATATGGAATCCCATCCTTTGCTAATTATTTAGTGCCTCGGTGATGCCTTAAGTCTTTCTTCCTCCTGCACACACATGTAAATGAGCCTTTCTATGGACCCCACACCTGTCATCATGTTGCAGGTGATGACAAAGGTCTCAAACTCCCTTGGTAAAGGAGTTAAGATCGTCTAAATGACAAATGATTCCTGAAGAACCATATGCATTGACGCGAGCTCATCTGCCAAGGTTGTCATGCTCAGTATGTGCTCTCTAATACCACCACCAGTGTATTTCTTAGTGCATAATTCCTTCAGTAAATCTGAAATGCACAAGCAAAATTGGTGAGATAACTTAATAAAACTAATATCTTAACATAAAATTACATGTATTAAAAACACCATTGTTCAGTATTAATACATACAATCCCTTCTACATCACTGTTGGGTAGAAAATAGAAATAATGCATATAAACTTATGGACTAAACAATTATAATGTTGATATCATCAACCTTGGTCAGAAGATAACAATATTATAAAATTTTCTAAAATCTGAATAATTGTTTTTCTAATTAAATTCTCCCGTTGGTTCGAATTTAATTTAGAGAGACAACTAATATAGTCTTATACTAATTTTCAGAGGTATTTTTTAAATTTTACAATTGCTCTTCTAACTAATTTCCCCCGTTGGTTCAAATTTAGTTAGAAAGACTACTAATATCTTAGCAAATGAAAACATGACTAAATAGACTTATACTAATTTTCGAGGCATCTCTAATCTCTCTCTCTCGAAAATTTATCCCGTTGGTTCAAAATTTAACAGAGAATGAACTGTGAAACTTAATTATATACTATGCAGATTAATTTATGGACTAAAGTCTGTTACAATATTGATATCTTCGACGTTGGTCAGAAAATAACAACATTATAAACTCTTTTTAAAACTTAAAATTTGCCCTAAAATCAAATTCGCCCGTTGGTTTGAATTAAATTATAGAACAATCAATCACTGAGTAGCGGAAAACGTGACTAAGATATTCTAATAATAATTTCCAGAAATGTATCTGATATTTGTCTCTGAAAAAATTTATCATGTTGGATCAAAATTTTAACAGAAAAAATTGAAGCTAAATCATCTAAATTCTTATTCTAATTATTTTTTAGAAAAAATTAAAACCATCGGAACTAAAACACACTAATTGTAATTTCCAAAATATGCCTAATAGAATCTGTGATAAAATTTACACGTTGGTGCAAAATTTAACTAAAATTAGAAACTAAACTCATCTAAAATCTTATTCAAAATTTTTCGAAAAAGAAAAAGAAAACCAAAATTTTAAGCTAATTGGGCTAATAATGGGCAAAACAGCCCAGCAAACTAAATCCGGCCCAAAGCGGCCCACCTCGGCCTGCCCGGGTCCACGCCGCATCACTCGCTGGCCGGGCGGCGGAACAGCCCAACACGCCCAAATGGGCGGTAGCGCTCGCCCTCCCCGCGCACCAGGCCGCAACCTGGGCCTGGGCCGGGGAAGTAGCCTCCGTCCGCGCCCACCGGGCTCATTTTGGCCCGAGCGCCCACCGGCAAGATCATCTGCAAATCCATTTCAACTGACGGCCACGCACGCCGGAGAACAAAACCCCCACCGGCCGGCAGCCCCAAAACCCTAAACGCCATTTCATTTTTCCTTTCTTTCTCCAAATGGGCCGCCGCAAGGGAGCACAACAATACGGGCAGGGATGGCTCGGTCGCCGGGGCGATGAAGGCTCCGCCGCAGCGGCCCCCCCTTCCTTTCTCCCCTGCTTCCTCCCCTTCTTGCTTGCCGCAGCGGCCCGCAACGGCACAAGACGGCCCCGTCAGCCGGAGGAAGGACGGGCGCCGCCGCCGGCAGCTGCTTTCCGCCCCGCCTGGCGCTCTCCCATGGCTGAGCGCGCCGCCGTCGAGTCGCTACGGAGCGGTGCCCTATGCACGCCGAGCCGCGACTGGTGTCCGGCAAACAGGGACCGGTGAGGTAGGTCGTTTCACTCCCCCTCGATCCGTATTTCTTTCTTAGGTTTAGGTTCTTCCCCTTTCTGATTTGCGCGAGATTGGGCTAGGGGTAGGGTTTTGGATCGAAATCCCCTTTTTCTAATTGCTGAGTAGCCCGGGACGATGCTCGTAGACATGTCGCTCGGCGGCTAACCCTAGATTAGGGTTTCTAATCACTGATCTAAGCCCGATCTAATCCACTGAGTAGTTAGGCTCTACTGATACCATTGATAGAACGAGTACATCTTAATTAGGATCTCTAATCAGTGTGATTAGCCGGGATATCACTAATTCAATAGTGTGATGACAGATTGTATAACCTAATACATAGTCTAAGTAAATAATCTAGCAGTACATGAAAGTAAAGGAGATTAGGGATGAGTAGCGACCATCGGACTTGGGCGCAGAGGAGCAGTGGCGAGGACAGAGTGGCGGCCGTGAGGAGGACGTAGTGGCGATGGAGGAAGGCTTCCCGTCACTTATGCGGTTCCTCTGATCGGAGTAGGCTTAGGGTTTGTCAGTAGGAGCAGTGGCGGTGGTGAACCTCGTCATGCGCGCCCTGGCCCCCCATCTCTATTTATACACCGCACGTGACAGGGGCCCTCCAACCCCATAGGTGGGTTGGGCTCCCCCGATCAGGGAACGAGTCAAGGTCCCTAATGGGCCGTTGGGTCCAATTAGGGAGAGAGATCAATTCTAACACCTCGAACTCCAAGAGGCACGATACTACTCTCCAAGGTTGCTGAACTCATAGGTCCAGTCACTGGTGCTTGGGACGTGCAGCTAGTAAGGGATGTTTTCTGGGAGGAAGATGCATCAGTTATTTTGGCTATCCCTACTCATCCTGATCAGGATGATATGGTGGCTTGGCATTTTGATCCTAAAGGCAAGTTTTCGGTAAAATCAGCATACCATGCCTTAGCTGATGAAGGTGAACGACTTAGTATATGGCAAGTTGGAGAATCATCATCTACCCAGCTAACCATGGATGATACATCAATGTGGAAACATTTATGGTGGCTGAATATTCCACCCAAGGCCAAGCATTTTTTGTGGAGAGTTGCCCATAATAGTCTGGCTGTGAAGATGAACATTAAACGTCGAGGTTTGAAGCTTGATACAAGATGTCCTGTATGCCTGCGTTTTGATGAAGACAGTGGCCACTGTTTCCTCAAATGCAAATCGGTGCGTCGCTGCTGGAGGGAACTTCAATTGGAGGAGACTCGTGTAGCTCTGCTGCAAGCTATATCGGCTAAGATATTTGTGCAAGACGTACTAAAGCTAAGCTATCGCAGAACACTTGCTCTATGGTGATCATACTGTTGTGGAGATGGTGGGATGAGAGGAATCGGGTAAATGCAGAGATGTGGGGCGACCAAGTAGTGACATAGTGTGTGTTGTACTTGAGAGTTTGAAAAATAGTGAAGCTGGTCATACACCTGATTTACAGATGCCTCCTAAAAAGTTATCCGAAAAATACTAGTACACAAAACATTTGTACAAGCGGTTTTGAACCCATTTCCGCTGACGTTTTTTCAAATCGTCGGTGGCCTACAGGAAGCTCCTCGCGGCGACACGCACCTGCTGCTGGCGGAGACGTGGAGAGCAACGACGCCCGAGAGCCGCGAGCGGGAGGACAGAGCGGTGGACCGTGGAGGCCGTCTCCCGTACAGCACAGCAGCCCCTGCCGGATCTCGTCCACGCGTCCGCTCCCGTGGACCGTGGGTGCTGCCGAGCGCCGTCGCGAGTTGCGCCCACGTGCGGCCGCGAGCAGCTCCCACGCCCGACGCGCCGCGCTACCGTCGCCGCCACGAGCCGCGAGCTCGACGCGCCGCGCTACCGTCGCCGCCACGAGCCGCGAGCCGCGAGCCGCACCCGTGCGCGCCGCGCTGCCGCGAGCCGCGGCCGCAGAGCCGCGCCCACATGCGTCCGCGAGCAGCTCGCGCGCTGCGCTGCCTTGCTCCGCCGCAGGCGGCACGCGCGCAAGGCCGCCGCGAGCAGCGCCCGTGCGCGCCCGCCGTGCTGCCGTGCGCCGCGGCGAGCCGCGCCCCTCGCAGGCCGCTGCGCGCCGCACCCCGAGCCCCACCACGCCTGCCGTGCCGTGCGCCGCAGCAAGTAGCGCCTGCCAAAGCCGCACCCGCGCCCTGCTGCGCCTGCTCCTTTCTATCGAGATGAAGGGAAGGACTGACTGTTTGGCCCCACTATGCAGAGATAAAGAAAAGGGTATTCAGGTCATTTACACTGACCGGACCCACATGTCAAAGGTCCTAAATGCCAGAAAAATAAGCGGAGCATAGATGGAATGGTGTGGGAAAGAAAATTTCTTTGAACTTGCAGACTGCCGATAGATTGAACTTTTGAGTGCCTTGAAATGAGATTGCTAACTTTTTAATGGCATACAAGTAAAAAAGCCTCTTTAGTATTACCCAAGAGAAACAGCTCACTTTCGATTTCTATAATTTTTTTTTTACTAGAATGTTCACTTTCATGGGGAGTAAAATTTATTCCCTCCATCCCAAATTATATGGCATTCTAAAAATCTTAGAGAGTCAAATCTTTTCAAGTTTGACCAAATTTATATTATAAAATAATAATATTTATGACACCAATATTTATTAGTTATATTTTCATTGTATATGTATTTGATGTCATAAATTTTTATATTTTTTTCTATAATTTTGCTCAAAACATAAAAAAGTTTGACTCTTCAAGATTTTTAGAATGACTTATAATTTGATATGAAGGGAGTAGAATCTTAGGTGCTACTAAGTCTTTTATAAGCACTAAGCTAAGTGTCCTTTTGCTTTTATACTTCTCTTATTAGATGTACTTTTCTTGGCCTGATTCGTTGTGTCTATATCCATGTGAAACACAAGCGAAAGATACATGTGCAATCGGTGGGAGAGGCCAAAAATAGCAAAAAATATATTTTTAAAACAACAAACAATGGGGGTCGAACCCGACCTCCCCCCCTTGGCGCAGCCCCTCTACCACTCCACCCACCAATCACTTGTATTGTATCTATATCTCATTTTAGTTCTCCACATATTATCTAAAAATCGATGATAAATTTAATATTTCAGGGTCTAAACGAATTCAAATGAAAAAGTGTTCAACTACAAAGTTTCATAACTTTTCGTGATCTATAACTTTCATTTAGAGTGTTTCTCCATCTAAGGTCATTTGTAAAATTTGAATTTTAAATTTAAAAATTTCGAACGTAGTTTTCCATAAAAGATTATTTCAAATGAAAAAATTGTCAACTACAAAGTTTCATAACTTTTCGAGATCTATAACTTTTATTTTGGGAGTTTGTCCATCGGAGGAAGTTTAAAAATCTCAAAAAATTAATTTCAAACTATTTCTACTAGCGAATTTCTTAAGAAACCGCCAATAGAAATCCAAGAAATAGGATTTCTACTGGGCGGTTCCTTAAGAAAATCGTCAGTAGAAATAAGGCCGATTTCTACTGATTGTTCTCAAGAGAAACCGCCAGTAGAAATAAAACGCTAATGTAAGAGAAATGGTTTGTGTAACAGTGAAACTGAGGTGGAAATTACTAGATGTGGGCTGGTTGAAGATTAATATTGATGGTGTATTCTCTGATGGAAGTAAGGCAGGTGCTTGGGGCTTTGTTGTCGGAGATCACTCGGGAAGGTTAATACTTGCGGGGCTGGTAATGTTAGCCCGGTTCATAATGCTCTCATGGCAGAAACGATGGCCTGTATGAAGGCGGTGCAAGCAGCTGAAAGTCATGGCATGGCTAATATTGAAGTTGAGACTGATTCTACCATGTTGAGAGATGCTTTGCACCTTCTGATCGTGATCTGGAACCGAGTAGCATGCTTTTCATGTACCTCTACGTGATTTTCTGCGGGATTATTTTAGAAATTTTAGAGTTTCTATTGTACCATGTTTATATAACTCATCTGCGCACAAGATTGCAAAGTTGAGAGTGTAAAGTTGGGGCTGTTTTGGGATACCGGCCAATCGATGATATGGCTTGATAATCCTCCCGACGTTGTAAAGTTCACGGTTGATCGTGACTATGCTGAACTTTTTATGAGTAATGAATGGCCCTAGAGCCAGCTGGTTGTGATCAAAAAAAAAAAAAAATCATCGGATGTCATCGATACAAAATTGAAACAATAGTACTGTAAGTTATGTTAGCCTCCCACTGATTCTCTCCGCTCATCATCACTACGCCATGCATACTCTATTTAGCTAATAGCTATTGTTAGGCTTGTTTACACAATCGATGAATGGCGGTATTATCGATGTTTTTTTCGTCGATATCCATGAGTTGTGACAGTGATTAAACCACCTTATTGATCGACCGTTACAAAAAAAACCACCTTGAAATCGAGGCTCCCCTATGGCCCTATCGCACTGCAGCCCGCTTGAGTCCTCTCCTCTGCCAGGCTTTGTGACCTCCTATATTACCCTTCTTATGGCCGTCACCCGTCAGCCTGCAGGACTACATGTATCCCTCTCTCCAGCTGCCTTTGAGCACATCCTGCTCGGCCCTTTATTTCTTCAGGTGAGCTTCGTCTTCTTTAATTTATTTATTACTTTGCACAACAATTCGCCTCCTCTCTTTGTTTTCTTTTCTAGGATACCTCCATTTTATCGTCACAATTGACTACCCTGTTTAAAATTTGATCACTTCTGAAATTATTAGCTATGTAGGATGAATATGTAACTAATAATATATTTATATAAATAGTGTTATGGATCCATTGTAACTATAAATCATGACAAAAGGTAACAATTTGTGAGTGCCTCTTGAACTTGTCGAGGATGCCACTTAGGTCCACGTACTTTAATTAAAAATGCATTTCAAGGTTTTGAGACCAATCTCAATGGGAGGTTTTTTGGGTATTAAATACGCTAATATGTCGTAGTATTGATTAAGAGAGAGATTGTGAAAGTTTTATAGGAGCAGAGATAGTTTCATAGGGATGAAACTCTTCTGTTGTTTTTAAAATCTGAGTACATATAAAACTAAGTCTGAGACTAGCCTAAGTGATGCACGGCAGATTCATAGCTTCCACACGAGCATTTTATCTAACGTGTCATTGCCACCGTGGCGCTGAAATATGCATAGAGCCCTTAAAACCCCCATCCCTAAACCTGCAAACGCCCATTCCTCCTATTGGGCATCCACAGTGGCCGTGATTGCACACTGGTTGGAGGTCACCCTCGCCGAATGCAGCAGTAATGAGCAATGGAGGGGAGGTTGCGCTGCTCCGTGGCTGGAGGTTGCCGCATACATCTCCACGAGACTAGTGCTCAGTGCTCACCGTTGCGACATGGATGGTGTGCATAGTTGCAGTCACGGCCATTGCGGATGCTCAGGAGGAGGGATGGGCCGGAGGCCCGGAGCAAGGGTGGGGTTTTGATGGTTAGGGTTTAAGGGGCTCTATGCATATTTTATCACGGTAGCAATTCCATTACGAATGTGTATTCATAATCAATTAATTTAGAACCATAAATGTGAGTACTATTCAATAGAAATTTGGTCAAACGCGAACTACTTTAACCAGCACACAATCCATAATTGCACTGGCAGAGCCAAGGCCCGGCCACCCTGGGCCGGTGGCCGGGCTCCCATGGCTGCTGCTAAGTGCTAATATCGTTAGCACATGCACCAGCCTCTCCCTAAACACGTTACTACAAGCATCAGCTAGCACGTTACTAGTAATTGATATACTGATTAATGAACATGTATAGAAACTATATGATCTCTAGATTGAGAATGTTCTTGCTATTAGCATGGCGTTATTATTTCGCCTAGCCTTTATAAAACTTCTGGCTCCGCAACTGCATAGTAACGTGAATACTATTCAATAGAAATTTAGTTAAACGTGAACCACTTTAGCCGGCACACAATTTATAGTTACCTTCTTTTCGGGACGGACATCCATCTTTATTTAATTTTTCAGCCTCCAATCCGGCCTGGCACCGTTGGCCAGCATGCATGTCTCCCCGCCTTATCATGTTCATCGCCGTCGCCACCTCCCTCAGCGTCGCGGCAGTCGGTCAGGATCTGAAAAGCTGCTCGACCACGGGTAACTACACCGACGGCAGCCAGTACGAGCAGAACCTGGAGAGCCTCGTGTCCACGCTATCGACCACGGCGGCCGCCAACGGCAACCACGGCTGGTTCGACAGCGGCAGCGTGGGCACGGCGCCGGACCGGGCATGGGGCCTCATCATGTGCTACGCCGACCGCAACGCGACGCAGTGCCTGGACTGCCTCCGGAATGCGTCCCTCGACTCGCCGGTTGGCTCGGCGAGGTCTGCCCTGGCCACGGCCGGAGCCTGAACGTCATCTACGACGGGTGCCTCCTCCGGTACGCCGACGCGCCCTTCCTCGGCACCGCCGACCCCCGCAACTGGCTGTTCCTCTGGGCCGCGGAGTACGTCAACGTGACGGACGCGGGCTGGATGAACGAGACGAGGTGGTGGCTGCTGAGGGATCTCGCGGAGGGCGCCGCCGGCGACGACCACGGTGCCCTGCGGCTGATGAGCGGGAACGCCAACTACACGGACGCGCGAGGCGAGGAGCATGTGCTGTACGGGTTCGTGCAGTGCACCAGGGACTTGGTGGCGAGCGAGTGCGCCAGGTGCCTCGCAAGCGCGCGCACCTTGTTGTCCGAGCACAAGGATTTGAACCGCAGCCTTGCGGTGGCGGCCTCCGCGAAGGGGTTCAGCTGCTACGCGAGGTACCAGTTGAACGATCAGATCCAAGTCGCCGTCTTCTCTCCACTGCCCCCCGCACCTACAGGTACATCAGATTCAATTCGCTACATAAAGAGACGACAGCTAATAATTAAATCGGTCACTCATCTTTTCTTTTCTCTGGTATTAATTCATTGACTCAGGGGCTGCGCTTCCACTCCACGGAGATAGTAATGACCACAAAGGTCCTTTGATGGCCCTCAGTCTCCTCGCTGCTGCCGGAATCACCGTCGCGGCGTTTGTCTATGTAATCAAGTTGCATAGTCGTGTCATTGTCATCACTGGGTATGTAGCCCAATGATTATTATATGTTTTTAGTGGTAGGCTACCCTCCTATCGACAGCGAAACATGTTATGAGCTTATTATGTATTGTACTGTGTAATTAAAAACAAGCTATAATACCTTTTATCTTTCTTTCTTTTTTCCTTTTTTGTTTTCTCCCTTATTTTTCTCTATTTCTTCTCTCCCTCCTTATCTTCACTGCATCACACGCCTAGCCATAGATCATCTCTAACAGTTTCTAAAGAATATTGGTAAAAAATCGATGAGTTTTTCAATTGGCTAAAAAAGATACATAATAAAATATGTGTCTAGAAATATTTAAATATCTTATAGTTTAGAACATATGGTGTAGGAGACAGACAATTTTACACCAGGAATCCTATACTATTTCTAAATTATTCTAACCGTTTTCATATATTCTCTCTCTTGTACACTTGCATCAAATGCATTTTCTACTCTTTATTCTTTCTCATATCCTTTGACCTTTAGATTGGCTTACGGATACACGCGTGGCTAGCGCACATATATATTTGCGCAATCGGTTGATTTTTCCAAGCATGGAAAGATTACTGGTGAGGAATGCTCTTATATGTTATCTCCATTCTCCACGCACGGCTTGGACATTGGACAGTCAGCTTGATTTTCTCGGCCATCCCCTGCTCAATCGTCCTCCGCTGAAGAGGATAGCTTCATTCCTCTAATTCCCCCCTCTCCTCTATACCGGCCTCGGCTTTAGTCCTATGTTGGCCTTCGCCCCTACTTGCCCTGGGCCGTGCTACTGAGGTTTCTTCCCATGTCGATCTTGCTCTAAATTGAAGAATGGATCCCGCCATTGCATTCCTCTCGAGCTTATCCAAAGCCATATATGGATCACTCAATTTGGAGGTTTTTCCATGACCCCGCAAAACCAGTTTTTTAGTCCAAGCTTAAATCGTGTTTCTTGTTAAAAACTCCTTCGATCTCTTGAAAAACTTGTAAATTACATGTGGAATAAGTTTTTTACTGGGACAAAGCTACTCCCACACTACTTATATGAGAGATCATGAACGATTGAAAAACCTATCTATCCAATCATCAAAATCACATGTCTACCTTATCTTATCTCTAGACCCTAGCTTTTGTAGCTTCTCGTTGTCTAGTGTCTCTCTCTACTAGATATATTTGTTTTATCAGTAGGGCTTTATCACCATTCGGACAATATTTTTCTCACACCAAACCAGCTAGCTTGTCTTATCAGTAGGCTTATTCCACCCAAATTTAACACCCGAAATTGGCTGGTGGAATTTGGTCTTATAGGTGGCTTTGCAAAGCATCTTCAATAGTTTTCTATATTTTATTTGGCAAATCTTGTATTTTGCCAACTTCTAAAAAAGATATGCCAAGTAAAAAAGAGTTCATCTCCAATAGTTTGGTATAATTCACTTGTCAAACTCATATCTAACTTCCATCAGGAAGCCTGAAAGAGAAACAAAATTATGTTTATGTCCTTCCACCTCTTAAAAACTTACGTTAGGAACCTTGAGAAAGAAATAAAATTACTTTTATACCCTTCCACCTCTTCTAATACAGACGGATGCGCGCGGAGCTCGAGCGAGCATATATGCGTGTGTGGAGTCTCTTTTTCCTAATTTAGAATAAATAGTAATCTAGGATGAGGAACTGTTAGAGAAGATTTTTTCTGTTTTTGTTTAAAAAAATAAAAATAATAACATGAGATAGAAACTGTTGTTGGAGGTCTTAGAGTACTCTCGTCGTGTGTCTCCTCGACAGATCTACCAAGAGACCTTCTTGGGGTTTGACCTTCTTGGGGTTTTCAAACGAAAGAACAATTGTCAAATCAGCCTCACTGTTGGGACCTCCCTTGCTACTCCCTCCGTCCCAAAAGAACGTCGTTCTCGCTTCCCCGAGAAATGATTGCTGGCAATTTTTAAAAATAGTAAATAACATCGATTAGTATCACAATTAGTATTGTTGGAAAGATCTTTAGATCTAGTTTTTTAACAAATTTATTTGGAGATATAAATATTATAAGTATTTTGTACAAATCAAGTCAAACTTATGGCACGAACACCCAAAAACGTCATCCTTTTTGGGGACGGAGGGAGTGCGTACCAAGAAAATGTGCGGCCTCACCTACTTCGATTATTTAAGATATTTATGATGTACTAGTGTAATACGTACACATTTTTTAGAACATCATATAAATATAGGCACACAAATAAATCATGTATAAACAACCATGCATACTCTTTCTAGCTAAATAGCTAATAGCACCTGCGAGAGAGTGCGGCGTTGCACCCTTCTATTGTTATCCTTGTTCAGACAGTCCATAAATTGCGATATTATTGATGTTTTTCTTCAGTAAGAGGACACAAAAGAGGACTAGCCCTTCGCCATTCATCCTCCCTCTAAAAAGTACAAGATTCTCTCTACTTCTAATCTCCCTAGGTAAGAAATAAACACATGGCTAACCTAAGCAAGAATGAAAAATGGGATTTCCAGATATACCTCTACGATCAGCCGCCACATCTAAAATATATAGTTTTTTGCGGGGTTAGTATATATAGTGACATGACTAATTACTAAAATACCTCTACTAGCTAATACTGGATACACCCTAAAATTGTCTAATTTTTTTCTCCATCTTTAACATCGGACACATTCTTAGTTTTGAGGCCGAAATCAACAAACTTGTCGTCTACAGCCGCAGTTTGAAGGCTGAAACCGTCGAACCCACTTGGAGTCCCGTAGCCGCTACGCTTCTCTACGATGTTGACATATGTCCCACTCGTTCTTGATCGGCCGATCATAAAGTATCTGCGCGTCTGCCTTGCCCTGATCCAATCTCTGCCTTGACTTCGGTTAGCATCGCCTTCATCTCGCATGTGCACTTGCTTCTCGACGTCTCCAGCCCTTAGGACCGGACACCGGACAGAATGCGGATGTGTGATCTTACCTGGATACTCCCTCCATCCACAAATAAATGCGCCTCTCTCTTCTCGAGACGTCAAACTTCTTAAGGTTTGACTAGCAATATATAAAATAATATCTATATAATTATGCTATACTGTACCCTGGGTACTAATTAATATTCAGTACCCGAGCCCACCAAGGCACCGCTCCCATCGGCAGGCGCGAGCGCTGCTGCCCAGTCCGTCCGTTTTTCTCTCCCACACACAACCCGCCTCTTTTTTTTTTTTTTTTCTATATTACTTTTTCAGTCTAATAAAAATATTATTTTCATAAATAGAACGTGGGGAGTGTGGGAGACGCCGGTTTGTTCTCCCGGCTCCCGTCGCACAACCTCAGATCGCCCCCGCCCCCCCCCGCCCCGCTGACGGCCTCATCTCGCCGCCGCACTTTCTCCGTGGTTTGGCACTGGCGACCTCGCCCCGCACCTTGGATCGTCGCCTCGCAGGCCCACCCAGTACCGCCGTCTTCCGCTCACCCCCGTCAGTCCGCCGCCTCCACGGGTCGAGGGACGAAAGGCTCAGGTGAGAGTGGCCACCGACGGTGATCTTGCTCGATTCGGCACTTCCGTCCTCACCTTTCCTCGCCGCCAATATAGGTCCATCCTGCACTGCATCGTCGTCTTCCCCTTGTCGCCCTTAGCACGCTGCCGATCCCAGTTACTGAAGCTTCCGCTCGGATGGAATCCACCGGTCCGCCAGGTACCTCATAAAGATTAATTTCTCTATTTCAATTTCATAATCATTTTATTTCTTATCTTCTAGTCTAATTGTAATGAGCAGTATTCACAGATTATGTTACACGGGGTTTATCCATTTGTCTGATTTTATTTCCATACGCATGTGCAATTCATATTTGGCAGCGTATGCTATGAAAACCAGCTTGCTGTGCAAACTATAGAAACTTTAATCAAGACCACATGATTCTAATCCGATGGCTAGAGAAAAAGGCAGGTTATTTTAGCACTTAAACCCTCCACTCATTCCATCTAATCTAAAATTTTACAAATCACCCTGTAGACTTTCCTCCACCGCGTCGTGGTTACTGTTCAGCCGCGATTACTGTTCACGCCAAGATTACTGTTCACCCGCGATTACTGTTCACGTCGCGGTTACTATTCACGCCGCCACCCCCGTGCGGCGCGCCGCCGCCCCTCGCGGCCTCGATCCCCGAGTCCGACAGGCCCGACCGCGAGCCGCGCCCAGCCTTCCATCAAGCTGCGATGGACTCAGCGTCGGCGGGCGGCATGGAGACCCCATTGCCGCCATGGAGATTGCGGCTGCCGCTGCCACGAAATCTTAGGTCGCCATTGTGAACAGTGAATTCTGGATGTGTTTTCTCACGTAAACAGTGAAATATATATTGGTGATGAGAACGAAATTCAGACTGTATTTATGTATGATGATGATCCGATCATATCCCCTGACTGACAATGGCCATATTGGTTTTGCCCTCGCTGTAGACGCGGCATGAACAGTAACTGCGCCGTGAACAGTAATCGGGCGTGAACAGTAATCGTGGCGTGAACAGTGCCCACGGAGAGCTGGGTGCCAAAAAACGGCGCGTCCTTTTGGCTACTGCAGGGTGGTTTGTAAAATTTTAGATTAGATGGGATGAGTGGGGGGTTTAAGTGCTAAAATAACTCATCTTTACCTCTAGCCATCGGATTAGAGTCCTGTGATCTTGATTAGAGTTTCTATAGTTTCCATAGCTTATTGGTTTCCATAGCATACGCTGCCTTCATATTTTTATGGTTTGATTGAAATTATTTTCAACATCACCAATTCATTCTGCATTGTATTTTGTTTCCTAAACCCCAATATGCCAAAGTTGTTTATCCTATGAATTTTTATTGTTCAGATCCTTGACTTACGTACCATTATGGCATGATCATAAGCTAATAAATTTATGCATCTATATATCGTCTGTCATTGCCACCAAATGATGTCCATGCCATAGAAGGGCCTGATCGTCCGTGCAAAAGGTTATTTGTTTCCCAATCATATCCTGTTATATTGATTTTCTTTTGTACTATCATTTCTAGAATACATAATGAGCTAGTTGCAACTGCATTTTTGTGTTGAGTGCATTGGTGAATGAATATATTTTACATTACAGAAATGTGGTATCCTATAATGATTTTTACTGAACGCGTTCAATTACTGGATGGAGTTGGTCGATAAGATGCCTGATAACCCCAAAAGGGTTGTATTTGAGAGCACACAACAGAGGTCGGTAAAGGTTAAAACTTTTTTCCTTTTTTCATATGTTGCACCTGCCTTGCCCCCTTTATTTGTGTTAATCTGTTGATTCTCTTTTAGGTTCTTGCCGTCCTTTCCCTCTTGAATGCCCTTGTGATTTCGTGTCCTACAGTCTATTGCATTTTTTATTAGTTTTACTGGAGGTACTTGCATGCATGCTAATCCAGTAATCCCTATTCCTTGTGATGTAGACATACTAATAGATTCTGTAAGTGCTACTTATTCCATAGCTTTGATTCTTTGAAGAATCAGGACATGATCTTCTTAGGTTATGAAAAATATCAGATTTTTATATTTATTATCAAAAGTGCTAAAATGATGCTAAAAAATTGGCCACCTGGTAATTTCCTGTTAAAGAGATCCATTTTCTCAGAAGAGATGATTATTCAAGATATTTGTTACCTGCTGGCTAATTATCATAGTTATCTATTCTATTGCTCAATCTTCTTACATTTGGAAAATTGAAATGATTTCATCTTACAGATCTTTCTGGCTTAGAAGATTTAATCCCCAAAAGAAGTGTATGTAGTATGTACACATTGGGTTAATGGGTTCGATATATATTTTTCTTTTTTTAAGTGTATGTAGTATGTACACATTGGGTTAATGGGTTCGATATATATTTTTTCTTTTTTGATAGTTTGTTTGTTGTGATATTTATTTGTCCCCATAATATTAGGAAACTCATCATTTCTCTTGTAATGTAACCTGCTGCCCTATTCTAGTAGTTCAGTTTTTTGCTAGTTTATAGAAATTTATGGTTTATATTAATGAATAATTGTGTGGTGCAGCTATTCTGATAGTACTTGTGGAGTTGTTGTTTGAAGACCGATGAGTGATTCACTCTAGCAATGTTGCACGGTAGATTCATTGGTCGAGCTCTCCCTGTCCATTTGTCTCAGGTGCAACATTAAGGCTTGTTTGGTTTGAACCCTGGCCTGGGTGCTTTAGCCAGCCGGTCCATCTAACCCCAGGCCTCCAAAATCGGACGCCTGGACCAGGCAACTTTCCCAGTCGGTGAAGCAAACTAATTGTACAGTTCTACAATTGGATTAACTTGATTAATGTATGGCACTAAAATCCATTGTGTATTCCTTCCCTCTCCAATTTTGTTGCTACAATCTGTCGTGTATTCCTGTCCTCTCCAATTTTGTTGCTAGGATTATTCATATCACAACTGCAAACTGCAACTAGCATTTCACTGCATTTGGATAGTTCCTTTGTTTCTATTTTCCTTTCCAATTAGATTTCAGATATAGGAAGATGCACAAGTTGTTTTGTTTTGGAGTTGTTGGCTGAATGGTGCCCATTTTTCTGTCAATATACTTTGATCCCACTCATAGATTTGGTATGTTTAAATTAAGCAACAGATGTTTTTGTTGGCAGATTCTATGCTTCAGATCAGATCACACCGTGCGATAGCCACAGCTCTTCCTCAAACTCCATGAGATCCAAGTGAGTCTTCGTTCGTACTGCTGTACTCTTTGTGCTAGCATGATATTGCTGGGCACAGCTTGTTCTGCTGCTTTTATTATGAGAAAAGCAGTGCAACAACCATGGAGAAAGAGGATAAGGGAAGCTTGTGATTTTTGCCTGCCGTGAGGATAGGAATTGAAGGGGTTCATGGTGCTCACGATTTTGGAGAGGCATGGAGACTAGGAGCTCGTGCCTGAAGTGCTTGCTCAATGGGAAAAATAATAACAGGGAGATGTAGTGGACAGTGAGCAGCGGCTCTGTCTCCAAGCAGCAGCTCCATATTTCTTGAAATCTTGCATCCATATTACATAGAGATTGTTTCTGCCAAATTTCATCCTCAATTGCTAAGCTAATTCAATCACAACTCTAAAGAATGTTTTATGTCCACAAGGCTTTGAGTTTCAAGCCCTTTGATGAAAATCTACAGTTGTCCTTCCAAATTGTATTTGATACACAATGATAATTCTAGCTCTGAATTCCAACATGCTCTCACTCAGCTACACCCTTGTTATGTTCACAAAACAATTTATATTTTATTTCACAACTATTAAACAAGAGAGATCTTACTGAAATAAAGAATAAACATGCTCCAACTTCAGGCTCACAGAAAACCAAAGCTTTCCTAAAGCAGAGAGATGTGCCATTCAGGAGGCTTGGTGTGCTTGAGAGCTGCTGCAAAGGGGCAGGTAGTTGGTTTTTTTAATTCTTTGTGTTGTCTCAGTTAATATAAGAAGTCAATGTATTTTCAAAAGGGGAGTTTCAAAAGGGGGCAGGTAGTTTGGAAGGATTCATGGAGTTGTTAATCTAATATTTCTTTTTTTTTTTGAAACACCAAGTGGTGGAGCTTTATTGATCAAGAATTGTTACATCATTAGATAGAAGATCTACAATAAAGCTAGGGGATCATCGTCCCAAATACAAAAATTCTTGGATATCATTGCTTGTTTTGCTAATTTGTGCGCCACTTGGTTTGTTTCTCTTTTACAATGCTCGATGGAGATCTCTTGAAAGCCATACCAGTAGGTTTTACATTCATCATATATGGCCGCTGCTGAATTAGCTGTGAACCCACCGTCTCCCATGATATCAACGACCTCCATACAATCGGACTGAATGATGATCCGGTTGCAACCTGCATACTGTGCTAACCTCAAACCTTCCTTAAGAGCATAGGCTTCGGCCATAGGTGCATCAACCACATGTGAGATAAAATTGTTCGAAGCGATCACCATGGCTCCTGTACTATCTCTAATAACAGCTCCCATGCTCCCGCATCCCACGTCCTCATCAAAAAAGAAGCATCAATATTTAATGTCACCACATTCTCTGGTGGTTTCCTCCATCCATTCTTGATCTTGACACCTTTCGTTGCTGCCCGTTTATAATTCTTGGTGAGTGCTAGAATAGACATGCCGGATCTTGATGGTCGTTGCACAGTTTCACCATGCACCAACTGCCTCCTTTCCCACCAAAGATATCAGCCGCCTGTAGGATGAATTCTGCCAATCCTACTCCCAAGTCTTGCAATTGCTCTCCCCTTCCAATGCATTCTTCTAGTATGATGGAGCCGGAGCGATCAGTATGTAATAGTTTTTCTACCTTCTCCCAAATTCCTACTGATCTCCACACAGCTCTTGCTCGGTCACATGTAAAAATCATATGCCTTATATCCTCCGCCCCATTGCTGCACACACGGACACCCAGGACACGTTAGAGATATGCCTGTTAGCCAGGATGGCTTTGCACGGGATCAGGCCTTGGAGTGCTCTCCATCCAAAAATTTTAATCTTTGCCGGCACATCTAGCTTCCAAAGGCGCTTCCAGACTGCTGCATTACTCACACTGCCTCCCTGGAGAGCCACCATTTGTTGGCCAAATTTTCTTTTCCATTCAACATGGTATGCCGACTTGACTGAGAAAATACCATTCCTGTTGTAATGCCAAGCAACAACATCTTCTCTCCCTGATGTAATTGGTATTTGGAGGATCCGGTTCACATCAACATCCCAAAAAAATAGACTTCACAAGCTGAACATCCCAGGTTGAGTCGATAGGATTTATTAGCTCAGCAACTTTAGTAATGATGTTGTTACCTCTAGGCTTCAAAATCTTCAGATTATGGCTTCCTGGAATCCAGTTGTCCTCCCATATATTAATTTGTGATCCATCACCGACTCGCCAGATGTATCCCTGCTTAAAGCAATCAAGTCCTGCTAAAATGCTTTGCCATGTAAATGAACTTCCACTCCTCATTCTTGCCTGTAAAAGTTTCCCATCAGGATAATACCGGGCCCTTAGCACTCTAGCACACAATGAGTCAGGCTCGCTAAGCAGTCTCCAAACCTGCTTTGCTAACATAGCTAAATTGAACGCTTGCAAATCTCTGAATCCCATCCCTCCTTTTCCTTTTGGCATACATAATTTCCACCATTGTTGCCAATGAATTCTCTTATGATCATTGTCGTCGCCCCACCAGAATCGCGATATGGCCGTCGATATTCCTTTGCAAATGTTTTTAGGAATTTTGAACACCATCATCGCAAAAACCGGCACAGCTTGAGCAATGGATTTAATAAGAATCTCCTTACCGCCCATGCTTAAGGTTTTTTCCTTCCAACCATTAATTCTCTTTGCAACCCTGTCAATCAAGTGACGAAAGCAATCGCTCCGGTCTGCTCCCACCAGCGCTGGCAAGCCCAAATACTTGTCATTTAAGGAACTCAGTCATAATATTCAGAGTTTGACATACCTCAGTTTTCATCTCAACCTCTGTATTCCCCGAAAAGTATATACTTGATTTTGCCTCACTAATCTTCTGGCCCGAACAAGCACAATATTTATTAAGAATACCCAACAAACAATCTGCATTCTTCTTATCTACATGCATAAGAATTAGGGAATCATCTGCAAAAAGGAGATGAGATATGATCGGCGCTTCCCTACATACTTTGACACCTTCTAACTCCCCTCTTTCTTCAGCTCCTCTCAACATACATGATAGCCCTTCCGCAACCAATAAAAACAAGTATGGTGACAAAGGATCACCTTGTCGAATTCCTCTCGTTGGTGTGAATGACTCCGTTTCACAAGAGTTGAAACGGACAGTGTATCGTACTGAAGAGACACATGCCATAACTATTTTTATCCAGCGCTGATCAAAGCCCAATTTCTCCATAATTTTCTCCAGAAAAGACCACTCCACTCTATCATAAGCTTTATGCATATCTAATTTCACAGCACATATACCCCTCTTCCCCTTCTTCTTCTTCATGGTATGAATGCATTCATAGGCCAATAAAATATTATCTGTAATTGATCTCCCAGGAACAAAAGCACTCTGATGGTGACTAATTATCTCTGGTAAAACAACTCTGAGTCTGCTTGAGAGAACCTTGGATATTACCTTATACACCACGTTGCACAGAGAGATCGGCCTAAACTGGGCCACTGTTTCAGGATTATCCACCTTCGAGAATCATGACAATCGTAGTGTCGTTCCACCCCTCTGGGATGATGGCATTATTGATTGCCTGCAGAACTTCATCAACCAATTCGTTTCCAAGCAAATCCCAAAACCATTTGTAGAAAATAGCGTGTAAACCATCCAGTCCTGGGGCCTTTAGGTCTCCAATATTGAATAGAGCTTTTCTGACCTCTTCCCTATCAAAGGGGGCCATCAAAAGCTGGTTCATATCATTCGTTACCTTGCGCCGTACATCAGAAAACACACTTTGATCAATTTGGTGTACTTCCGACGAGAAGAGATTGACAAAATACTCTTTCACGATGTCCTTCATTTTCTCATTATCTTCCTGTTTCACACCTTGGTCATCTACTAGACTCCTTACCCAATTTTTCTTCCTTCGGCTTGACGCATAGTGATGGAAAAAATTTGTATTCCGATCACCATGTTTAAGCCAGTTGGCTCTCGCCCTTTGAACCCACACAATCTCCTCCTATTCAAGAAGCAGCTCCAGCTGAAGCAAAATTTCTTTCTGAGCTGCTGTTGATTCATCAGACATTGGCCCTCGCCTCAGCTTCTCCAAGTCTCTACGCAGCTTTTTCATTCTTTGGACCGGTTGTTTCAGAACATCCCGGTCCCAAACATGAAGATCTGCGTGCACTGCATTTACTTTTGTCATCAAGTCTGGACCTTGGCCTTGACTTGCTGCTCTCGCCCACGCAGCATGAACTATCTCTGCCACCGTCTCCTCTTTTAACCATCTGGCCTCAAACCTTCGAGCTCCCTCCCTACTATGTGTGGGCTCTCTTCGCATACCTTCTGTATCGAGTATTAGTGGCCGATGGTCAGATTTCAGCATCTCCCCGTTTGCTAGGATTGCGTTTGGGAACCTCACATTACAAAGAGCGTTGGCCACTCCACGGTCCAGACGGTCTCTTATTTTTCCCCTCCTCCAGGTAAATAAATCTCCTTCATAACCTACATCCTCCAAGCCGCAGTCCATCAGAGCATCATGAAATGCTTGCAGGTGGCCCTGCGGTCTTGTCCTTCCTCCTTCTTTTTCATGGTGAAATAGAATTTCATTGAAATCACCTAAAACCAGCCATGGCAATGACATATTACCATGTAATGATCACAGTGCAGCCCACGTCTGGTCCTTATGCTCCCATCTTGGGTCTCCATAGATTCCCGTAAACCTCCAGTCCTCTCCACTAATCACCACATCAATGTAGTATTGTGAAACATTACTGCATTGGATCGTGAGGTCTTTTTTCCACAGCATTAATAAACCTCCACTCCGCCCATCACTTTCATTGATGAAAAAGTGATCACATCCCAATTTACGCTTCAAATTTTCTGCCTTCACCTTTCCCAAATGTGTTTCAGACAGAAAAAACACATCTGGTTTCTCCCGCCTCTGGATATCCAGAAGCGCACGAACTGCCCGGGCACTAGCAAGGCCCTGGCAGTTCCTAGCTAGTATTTTCATTGCTCCCGGTCACCCTCCTCATCAGAGGGTGCCGATCCAAATAAAGGGTTGTTTTTTATGTCACCTCCTGCCGTACTTCTTTTCATTCTCTTCTTCTCCTGTTCTTTTTGTGGGCTGATTACTGTTGTACTAGGAGTAGCACCTTCAAGATATTGGGCCTGCTACGCTACCACTCCCTTGCCTCCAGCTTCTGTACCCTCCCTCTTCCTGGAATTCTTTTCAACATCAGACCCCCCCTCATCGTTCGAAGTTTCCATATCATCCACTTCTTCTTCTGAACCATTAAATTGGTTCCTTCCTCTACCTCTTCCTCTACCACCTCCTCTGCCACGCCGACCTCTGCTATCGTCTCTGGCTCCCAAAGCGCCCAAGAAGGGAACCCTGAGCCACTTTCCCCACTCGCAGCTGCTGTGCTCGTGAACACCATCTCCGCATTCAGTGACCTCATGTCCCATGATTCCACAATGGAAACAGAATGATGGAATTTTCTCATATTGGACCAGAAGCGTTCTCCTTTCTTTGAGGGTGATTGGCACCACTCGAACTAAGGGTTTATTGAGCTGAATCCAAACCCTAGCTCGAAGGTACGTTGTAGTGTTTAATTTTCCTTCATTCACAATCATAGTGATCGGATCTCCCACCTTACGCGCCACCTTCTCTGCTAACTCTCTCTTCCTTATCAATCCATCTGGTACTCCCTGAACCCGAGCCCAAACTGGAATTTTATCCAGTTTATAAGTATGGACATCAGAGAAGCCATCATATTCCTCCAACACCACCGCTGATCCTCTAAATAGCCATGGACCGCCATCGATCAGCTTGTTCCAGTCACCAAGATAGTTCATCTGAACCAGGAAAAGATTGCCGCCTACTGCTTTGAACGTAATTTCCTTTGCCGCTGCCCACGCAATCCGCATAGCACTAAAAAGTGCCGCATGACTGAATGGTTTGGACGTATGAACTCTGAAGATGGCAAGCCATCTCACCTCCTTCACAAGCTCTTCAAACTCCCCGGAAAAGTCCAGGTCTTCCTCTTCTTCTCATTGAAGGTTCAGCATGCCCAGCCTCTCCTCCAGGCTTGGCTCCCTCCAGTCATCGTTACTGCCTTCCCCCTTCTCCTTCTCCGCAGGTGCCGCCATGCAGTCCCTCCTCTGGTGCCCTCTCAACTCCGAAGAGGATGAGGCCCCAGTATTGCCAATCGATCCAAGGATTCGCGTCAGAATTTGACGGGAAGAAGTGGTTGACTCTGGCGCCGCCGGCCAGAGAATAGGAAAACCCTAGATGAAAGGGTACCTGGTCGCTTGTCGTAGGCTGTTAATCTAATATTTCTTATCTTCTTGTAGGTATATGCCACATGGCTTTTTTTTTGCCATCTGCATCCATGTGAAATGTTTGAAGTTCTCCTTTGGCTGGCAACAACGAACTAGATATTGAACAAGATCTCTGCTCCCTCTGATTCCAACCGCATGTTGTTGTAGGATCTCTGTTAGTCAAATAGTAAATATAATAAATCATCAATGTGTCAACGTCTGTGTACATTGAGAACATAGAATTAGTACTTCTGGATTCTTCATAGAAGTCCATTTTTTTTAAAAAAAATGAATGAATGAATGAATGGGTGAGAAATTGGTGATTATTTCAGCTTTGAATTATGATTTTTCATATTCTAATTTCCATATTTGATTTGGCGAGTCATTAATCTATTGCTACTACTTATTTGTATGCAGATGGGAGACCCTTTCTGTCAAAGGACTTTCAGCGCGCAGCACTAGCGCAGCACTGGTGGACTACTCATCATAAGGTCAATTCTTCCACTATAGTTTATCCTGCTACGCAACATACTAAATTAGAAAGCAGCTGTCATGCTTCCAATAGATCAAATTGGGCATATCCATCACTCCTCATTTGAGTACATGGGGAATTATGCTACATAAATAGGCAAACAGCCATATCCATCAGGTTTCTCCTTGCTAATAATGAGTTTGGGAAGGACCTTAGTCCTTTGTGTTCTTAAGATTTATCTGCAGTACATTATTATAACCTTTATTCTCTGGTTTCATTACAACCATGCTCCTCTCAAGCAGTCAAGCTCATGTAGTTTTTACTGATTATGCAGTGGCACTTTTATTTTGTTTTCTTAGCTATCCATTTAATTTGACAGTTCCAATAATGTTACTCCTGATTCAGTTCAGATCTTAGTTGATAGGAACTTTCACATTGTTTTATTAATTTAGTTAAATATACAAATGTTTATATGCACACAAATGCCACTGGTTTTCTAGAGCTATACATACATGTTTGTGTATTTCCAGTTCACTTTCAGCTAATGTTCCTAGGTACCAATCCACCCTACTCTACCCAAGTGTCAAATTCCTCTTGATTTCATATTTTTTCGTTTTCCGTATAATTATTTTCTTCATGTGGATTTATATTAGTTCCATGTGATTTATCCAATTTCTTACAAATTATTATGCAGAATAAAGAAGTGAATCTTCTGATTCTACATTGAAATTGATGGGAGTTTAAGAAATTGAGGTGGTCTAATTGATTTCAAGGCAAAGTTATCTCTTTTTTCAGCTATATAAATCTTTTTTGCATCTTGGCATTGTTTGATTGCATCCTGTCATGATATACCGACATACCTTGCATTGTGTGCCCTCATATTGTTATTTTTAATAAATCATAGGACCTAAAAATAACACCACATCAGCCAATGTTGTGGATGAGCAAGAATCGTAATTTTATTGTTGAAGCAAAGTAAATCTATTCAAGTTTGTATACTTGAAAGAACATCGGGCCAATATTTAACCAATATAATCATAGGCTCACAAAGAATGTTGCGTTATTCATTTGTTGCGTCATTTATTACCGCAAGCCATAGTTATTTTTTTTGTATGTGATATGTAACCATAACGATTCATTTCAAAACTAATTGTTTCCTTTATGTCATCTGCAAATCTGCATGCATGAAAGTTCCTATTTAATGTTTCCAGTTCTGCTTCTTTTGACAGGTGAAGCTCATTAGAGAGGGACTAGAGAAGAGAGGGATGTGTTAGTTTTGTTTTTTAGATGACAAAGTAATATAAGTTGGCATGAGTTGTTGGAACCCCAATATTTGTGATCCCAATGAAGATTATTTAGCTGCCATAATTGTATCATGATTTTGTTGAATAATTTGAATTTTTGGCAAAAAAATGTTTTATGGCTTGAAATATGCTTTGTATGATTCATTTATTATTGGAGACTTTTTTGTTGCCTCCTATCGTGATATAAAACCTATCTTCCTAAAATAAGTTAATAATAATACATGTTCAATTCATTTATTGTTGGAGGCTTTTTTGTTGCCTCCTATCGTGATATAAAACCTATCTTCTTAAAATAAGTAAATAATAATACACGTTTAAGCTATGTTTCTTGGATGTTCACCCATCTGAAAAATTAGTATAGGCTAAAAGAAAACAGAAGAAAAGTATAGGCTAAAAGAAAACAGAAAAAAATTGGTTGCCACGATACTGGAAAAAGGAAGAAAAAAACGGCAGGAAGCAAAAAGGAAAAATGGCAGCAACTTCCACTCTATAAAAAGAAAATCAGCGCAACAAAAAAGAAAAACCGGCAACAAATCTGAATCCACGAGAAAAATGGAAAAAAAAATCCAGATGATCGACGTTTTGTTCGTGTGAAAAAAAAAAGAAAAGGAAATGGCCAGGGAGGTGCGTGAAAAGTAATTCCGGTGAAAAAAAAGAGACCGCGGGAGGAACAATCGGGCTGGCGCGCGTGGTGCTCCAGCGCCGGGGGGCTCTCGGGTAGTGAATAATAATTACTTTCTTTGTCCCTCTTTATTAGTCGTTTTAGGAGTACTAGTTGATGTCCAAGTTCACTCGGTACTTGATGCACCTGTATAGCTTTTGTGTCCAGATTCAGATGCCCTTTGCTGTACCTGTCAGGAGCTAGAACGACAAACATATCGGGACGGAGGGAGTAGTCCCCTGGGACTAATTAGCGCAGCCCTCTATCAATATTTATATATATAAATAAGTATATTATGAACATTGGCGGATCCAGAGGGCTGAGGAGGCTGCAGCCCCCTGTAAGCCTCATTTTTCCATTAGATTACTGTTCAAATTACTGTTAATCTCTAGTTTTAGCCTCCTCCTTCATTGTTCAGTTCCCTCCTAGTGCTCATTTTAGATCCGCCAATGATTATAAAAGTATATTTTATGTTCAACCTAAGGATATATATTGCATATGATAAATATTAGTATATTTTATATATATTTAGTTAAAATTTAAAAGTTTGACTTCTTAAAAAATAAGAAGTACAATTATGGACGGAGGGAGTACACACACGTTTTGGTGCGGAGAAAAGAGCGAGACTGCGAGAGCCCTCGCCAGGTGCGGCCCGCGGCCCGCCCGTCAATCGTCTTCGTCCCCGCCACCGCAAGCCCGTCTTCGGCACCGTCACCGGACCACTGCCACCGCCACCGCTTCCCACTTCAAAACCCTAACCCTAAACCCCTCTTCGCGGGAGCCCTCGCCCATGGAGAACCCCAGGCCCCAGCCCCCGTCCCCACTCCTCCCATGGCTCCGCTCCCCGTCCCTGTCCACCCGCCAATCGCACCCATCCCCGTCCCTCCACCCCGGGCGCCGGCCGCCGCCGCCGCTTCGATGGCCTCCACCTCGGCCCCCTCCACCGGGGGCGGAGGCGAGGCCGAGTACGAGGTCTCCGACGACCACCGCGCCGCGCGGGAGCGCCACGAGCGCGCGGTGCAGGAGCTCCTCCAGCGGCGCCGCGCCTACGCCATGGCCGTGCCCACCAACGACTCCGCCGTGCGGGCCCGCCTCCGCCGCCTCGGTGAGCCCATTACGCTCTTCGGCGAGCGCGAGATGGAGCGCCGCGACCGCCTCCGCGCCCTCATGGTCCGGCTCGAGGCCGAGGGCCAGGTGGACCGTCTCCTCCGCGCGCAGGAGGACGACCAGGCCGCGCGCGCCAGCGAGGAGGACGAGGAGGAGGAGCAGATCCAGTACCCCTTCTTCACAGAGGGCTCGCAGGAGCTTCTCAAGGCGCGCGTTGACATTGCACGGTACTCGCTGCCCCATGCCAAGGCCAGGATCGAGAGGGCCAAGCGACGCCACGAGGACCCCGATGAGGACCCGGAGGCGGAGGCAGAACTCGTCGTGAAGCAGGCTGGGGAGTTTGTGCTAGAGTGCAGCGAGATTGGAGATGATCGCCCGCTCACTGGCTGTTCCTTCTCTCGTGATGCGTCGATGCTTGCCACAAGGTACATCCTCTCAATCATACGGAATTACATGTGCTTGTGCTTTGGACTTGTATGTCTCAAACAACTGCAATGCTGTGAGGCAATGATGCAGAAAAATGTTGCCTATTAATTAATCTTATTATGTGATTTCAGTAGTTAATTCTGGGCCTGGCAATATTCCTAATTGTTTTGACTAAGCATGTTATAAGGGATATCTAATCTAATATAGAAAAAGCTTTTATGTTTAGCTGGACAATGATAGAAAATAATCTGAACTTCTGTTGTTGGAAGTCCATGTTTAGTCAATTTATACTTTGTTGCATGGATTCATGCACTTGTTCAATCCTGCTTGAGCTTAATTGCAATTAATTTTTCACCACAAGCAAACTGCAACTAGTAAGTTAGATATGACATTTGAAAATGTCACCATCTGATCACTTAGGAATTTTGAGTCAGCTTTATTTTAGATTTTTAGTGTCTGAAATCACTGGGTTGCTAGGAAGCCAGGATCAGATTTGCTTCTCTTCTAGTAATGCTGAAGCTAGACATCTGTACCTTGGCTTTATTCAGGTTTATCAAAATAACAGCAATAAGACCATCTTCAATGGTATTCACATTGAGTTGTTAATTGAAATTAGGTAGCTATCGAATGCACAATAAATAAGATTGTTAACTGAAGTTAAACTACTTATCTATGTTACCAATGTCATGTGCAATTATTTGCTTATTAAATCTCATGATGGCTATCATATCCTTACATTTGTTTTCAGCTTTAACATGGAAGATTATGTTCTTGTACTCTTGCTTCCTTTTCAGGAAATAACCATTTGCTTATCCGCATTGTGTAGTTCCTGGAGTGGAATAATCAAAGTATGGAGCATGCCACAAATAACTAAGGTTGCAACCCTGAAAGGTCACACCGAACGTGCAACTGATGTTGCCTTCTCTCCTACTGATGACTGCTTAGCAACAGCTTCAGCTGATAGAACTGCAAAATTATGGAAACCAGATGGGTCACTTTTGATGTCTTTTGATGGCCACATTGATCGTCTTGCTCGCCTTGCTTTTCATCCATCTGGAAAGTACCTTGGTACAGCTAGCTTTGACAAGACTTGGAGATTGTGGGACATCAATACTGGGAAGGAACTGCTACTCCAAGAGGGGCACAGCAGAAGTGTGTATGGAGTTAGCTTTCACCCTGATGGTTCTTTGGCAGCATCTTGTGGTCTTGATGCATATGCTCGAGTATGGGATCTGAGATCTGGAAGATTGTTCTTTACCCTTAAGGGCCATGTGAAACCTGTAAGTTCTTTGTTTTCTTTCGTTTAGTTTCTTCTCTTTTTTTTTTTTTTTTTTTGCAGCATGGAAATTTAGTAAAGCACCTTTACAGTATTTCGTATGGGATTATACAGATGTTGTTGTGGATCTTTAATTGTCTAGTGAACACCTCATTTGTGAATGGCTTAATTTTATTTTGTATTTCAGGTCTTAGGAGTCAGCTTCTCTCCTAATGGTTATCTGGTTGCAACTGGAAGTGAAGATAATTTCTGTCGAATATGGGATTTGAGGAAAAAGCAAATGTTGTATTCTATACCAGCTCATAAGAGTCTTATTTCACATGTGAAATTTGAACCCCAAGAAGGATATTATTTAGCGACTTCTTCCTATGACACCAAAGCAGCGGTGAGGTTTTATGTAATTTATGTAATGTGTTTCCTTATTCCCTCATTAGCCAATTGGTCTCTCATGCATTCCATATTTTCAGCTGTGGTCAGCTCGGGATTACAAACCAATCAAAAGTTTGGTGGGCCATGAGTCGAAGGTTACTAGTTTGGATATTAGTGGAGGTGAGATACTACTTATGGATTTTTTTGGTCCCTGTGTACATATTATTATACATTCAGAAACATCTAGGAGTAATAAATCAATTCTGCCTCGCATCTGGTTCTGAAAATCTAGTTTGCTTACTCATAATTAGAATTGTCATTTCTGATCCTTCGCTTAGTTTCTACCTTCTAGTTTCTTAACTAGCAGTGGCAATTTGAGTGGTTGTGCTATTGCATATTATTTTGCTATTGTACATTTAGGATCTTCAGATGTGGTGCTTTCTTATCACTTGCATGTTTATTATGCCCTGCTTATTCTTTTGTCCCTTATGCTGGATTTTTGATCTTCAGAAAATTCATTGTGTTACTTTGCATACTAGATGATATACCTGATACCATTGACATGTCGGTGACCCTTTTTTCTGTGATGTTTTCTTGAAATTCATCATACATAAGCTTATCATGTTGTTTTTGTACTTCTCATTGATAATGTATATGTGGTTAATGCAGATGGACAGCAGATTGTGACTGTGTCGCATGATCGTACTATAAAAATTTGGTCATGCAGAAGTAGCACACAAGATAATGCGATGGAACTGGATTGATGCATTGGCTCCATTGCTGTCAGCCCTGCTCTTTATCTACGATAAAAATTTGGTCATGCAGAAGTAGCACACAAGATAATGCGATGGAACTGGATTGATACATTGGCTCCATTGCTGTCAGCCCTGCTCTTTATCCATCAGCTATATGTTCTCCCTTTTTGCTGATCAGACATTTGGATTAATCATTCTTGCTATTGCACAGAACTATCTCATAGCATGTATAAACCCTTAGCTTGAGAAATATGTTCTGCTATGTTAGCTTTGCTTATATGCCTTGTCATACGCTAACATAAATGGATCCTAGCTAGCAAACCATGTTTTCCAATGGTGTTCCTTTTTGGCATTCGCTTTGATATGTTACTTGTGAGTTACTTTTGTACTAGTATTACTGAGTAAAGAGGTGCGGATAAATGTGCATGAGTTTCTGCATGGACATTCTAAAACTCTGGGATGTTTATTTTTCTTAGCCTCAAAATTCTGAATGTTGAACCAATGAACTCTTGCTAGTATGGATGTTTTCACCGGATAGTTTGAGTGGTGGATGTCTCAGTGGAAATATCATATTGGAGAGCTGAAAGCTCGAATCTCTCACTGGACTTTAAAATCTTTTATTTGGAAAATAATTATAAAGTGGGCCATTTTGTATAATACTAATAGAGTCCTTCACATGAGCTGCCGCCGGTTTCCTACCCACCACGCTTGACCGTGCCGCTAGCGCCTGCCGCCTCCTCGTCAGTTGAATCAACCATCCCGCTGCATCTCCTCCGCTCGGTTCCTCCCAGCCTCCTGTGTCTGGCTGCCATATGAATCTACTCCCTCCCCGTCTGTCTCCTTTCTTGGATCCTTGCCGGCTTGCCGCTATCTAAATCGGTCAACCCTTCCGACGCATCCGATGCTCTCTCCCTTGGAGAACAACCCTTCCATGCATTCGATGCTCGATAGGTAAAGGAAAAAAAAAATCAAGGTCTCAGGTGAGGAAGTGTAAGAGAGAAGGTTTTAGAGGGCCCAAGTGATCTAGAAATAGTTAGAGATCCAAGATAACAACAACAGCAAGCAGGTTTTACAAAGGGAACAAACAAATAGGAATCTTGTTTTAGCCAGTACATCCTCTGGTTTAGCAGTCTTGTTTTAGTCAGTATACATCATCTGGTTTCTGCCTGCTAGGTAGGGTATGCATGCCTGTTTGGCAACGCTTTGGCTCTAAGATCTTTGCAAAATTTCAAGTTCGCATGATAAATTGAAATGGACTAAACCTTTACACTAATCCAAAATAAGAAAGGAAAAAAAATCCATTAAATGGCTTCAACCTGCCCGCAGCTTAAATTTCTATACCTAGGGACGGACAGCTAAAAAATTCACGAGGCTGGAGCTCTAAATGTCTCATGCTTACATATACATGGTCTCGATAGCTATTTTATTTTGAGAAGTAAGATTTTGACAGCTAAGTTATGTAAATCATCAACTTGAGGGTTCAAATTAAATGAAGAGAACACCACAAATCCAGCAAGTCATCCTTGCATAGGTATAGTCAAAGGAAAAAAAAAAAAAAAAATGTAACGGCACAGGAGTACCTCTCTAACAACATACTAGAGTAAACTTATTGTAGCAACCTAGAGCGATATAACCAAAACACTGTATCAGTACGAACGACGAGGATCATTTTTCTTCTGAAGCACTATGACTTGGCTTGGTATGTCATGCGTATCCAACAAGCCCTTTCCCCAACTGAGGTTGCCTTTCGAACCAGGGCCACAATCCTCTCCGGGTCCAACAAATTAATATCCAACCAAAATCCTTTTCATCTGCCACCACATCACAAAAACCGTTTCACAGAGGTAGATGGCACCAAAGCGCACCAGCCATTGCAGGCCCATCCCATGGCATACATATGATAGGACAGGAAGTTCACTCGGAGCTTGCATTGGCAACTGGTAACCTTCTCGACTTATCCACATTCTCAACTCCAGATCTTTACTTCGGTTTGGCCAGTGCACCATAACTTCCTCGAGCTGCAGACAGCCCCAGTGCATGTGCAAACATTCTTTTAGCTGCTCCAGTCTGCTCTTTCTTCAAGCTTTCAGCAGTAGTAACAGCTCTAGTATTAGTTGTGTGGTGCCTTTGGCTTGATGGAGTTCGATACGAGTTACTACCAGCTGACTTTGGCTTCCCATTTCGGATTGCTTCTCTATTATCTGGTGTAACCGGGCAGAAGTTGTTCCTGCTATGTGTCGGAATATTTTTCCCATTCGACAGCTGCTTTCCTCTGCTTTCTATGGAGCCAACTGTCTCTGTAGTATTTTGAACCTTTTGACCGAGTGCATGGGCAATCATCCGTTGAGCAACAACAGGAACCTGTCTACATTTCACATATGACCTATCATTTCCCTTGGCATCATCCCTAGAGAAGATTCGCTCACGAGCAGCTCGATAAGCAGCTTCCCTCTCCTTCAATGATGCTGCTGGTACTGGTGGCTGCTTCAGAGGTTTCAAGTCTGAAAGATAAGGACTAATTAATTACTGGTTGTACTTTTCATTTTTCAAACCCTCATGCTTCTATGTAAATTTATATGTTGAGATCCATGCAAATAATGTTTACCAAATTCCTATTTTGTAACCACAAGACTTTTGGCTGAAAGGCAGAGTTCATATCCTGCATACCTGTATTGTCTTTCAGATGTGAGTTTTTAACAGAGACAACTTCTTGGACAACATCTGCCTTCTGAGGTTTTTGAAAATCTGATAGAACAATCACAACTTGTTACACACGAATCAGCACATGAGACCTTACACTGATATGCATAATAGTGGTTATAATAACATTGCAAGTTGATGATGTATTCAGAGTTTTTGAGGGCAACAATAGCTAGCTAGGAATCAAAACAAGTATGTCCTCTGAAGTATCAGAATATGTCCATACAAACAGCGAAAAGCACAAATGCTGCAAATGAACCAGATAATACAGATGTATTGGCTAACCACTCATGCAAAGCTCGCAAGAACATGGGTGTAGATTTATTTCTATAACCAGTTTTTTTACATCTCCTATTGCCAAATCTTGCTTACAAAGATGTAAATTGCTTGTCTACAGCTCCTTATATGTAGGATTATGACACTAAGTATGTCCAAATACTAGATACACATGATACAGCAGATAAAATACCATCACACACCACACCCCCCCCCCTCCTCCTCCTCCTCCTCCTCCTCTTACAAACAGGCAGAAAAAGTGACTCACCTGTATCATTTCTGGTTAGCACAACAGACGTCAAATCATCACTGTAATCAAACTTCCATAACATATCACTAACAAGGACAGATGGGCTGCAAGAAGCGAAATAAGTAATTTAGTGTAAAGGGAAAATATAACAGCTAAGTATTTACTCAATCAATAAGATATAGCATAGCTTTGAGACAAATATAATATATAGCAAGAAAAGAGCAGGTGAGAGCAGCAAAAAAAGGTAAATCCAACATAAGAAAGCAACATGTAAGATGCTAAGGATACAAGTAAGGATACAAGGTGCACTTGAAGCTCACAATAGTATGGTACCCAAAAGAATATGCATAGGTCCAAATTGTAGAACAGTTATGAGGAACAAAATGAGTTAGGGTGCAACTGGCTGGTCAGATGTAGAGCAAAGAAGTGACCATATCTATTAATACATCCAAATAGAATATCATACTACAAGGGATTACATTACATATATCGAAATGCAACTGTAAAATTGTGTCTGAGTGTGCAGATTAATTGGCTGTAATTTGATTTTTCCTGCATTCATCCAAGCATCAAATGCTTGATTGATGATACTTGAAACATACAAATATTGTGGCACAATGGGGGTTCTGATCTACTGTTAGAACATAGTCTTAAACCAGCAAAGCAAAGGCATATACAGATTACGGGCAACAAGTCAAGAAGACATGACATGGATAGAGGTTTTATCTGAAGAAAGCTTGGCAACATACATGGCTGTTTCAGGGCAGCGCTGGAGGACTAAATGTCGGTCCTCGCCTTCCCCAACCGATTCATGAGCGAACCTAAGCACAAGCAGCAGGCAAATTAGCTGTTACACAGCACAGACACACACAGACAACATCTCCCAATTAAATTAAGCTAATTAAGCTAGCAGGTGTACCCATAAATTTCAGCAAGGCGATGCAAGAGAAGGCGGTGGTAGGCCCCGGCAGGCTGGAGCTCTATCGTATCCGCCGCCGCATCGTCGTCCTCGTCTTCACGGTCTCCGTCGCCATCGTCGCAGCGCAGCTGCTCGAGGGCTGCGATGAGGGCCTCCTCAGTGGAGAGGATGAGGTGCTTACTGTGCAGGTTGTCCTTGATGAGCGAGGCCAGCTCCTCAACCATGGCGAACTGCGTAGTGGCCATATCTCCCGATTGGATTGCTGATGGAAGCAGCGAGCCAATTCAATCTGTCAAGAACCGAAGGGCGGAATTGCTGCTGAGGAAAGCCTAGCCCAGCCGCAACGGCAACTGCGATTGGGGAGGGGAGGTCGGGGAAGGCGGCGAGCTGAGGCTGGAGAAGGGGATTCGGAGGAAAACCCTGGACTGAAGCAAGTATCAATTGGCTAGGGCGTGGACGCCGTGCAGGGAACGTGGGGACTCAGCAACAAGTATAGGCCATGAGCCAATGAGTCCGTACAAAGTCGGAAGTTGGGTCCAACTCAATCTGGAATTCGAATCGGAATCGGAATTGGAATTGGAATTGGAATTCGGTAGCGTGCAGGTGCAGGTCAGGGAGGGAGGGAGGGAAACGCTGAACAAGGCCGAGGGAAGGAAACGCTGAACACAGACTCAGGAGTCAACCCGGCCCTCTTCTCCCTACTTTGTTTTATATTTATATATAATCGAGGTGATATTTGAATATTGGGATACAAGAGATAAGATAGAGATAGAAAATAAATAAATAGCTAAAATTAAATGGGATTAAAAATAAATACTTAGGATACAATGTTACCCTTTAAAGATGGGATATCATACCTCTATCCCTAGATCCAAATGCCTCAGAGAGTTTTATTTTACAACATGTTTTATAATTGACAAGTTGAGTTGTGAATACTTTTAGATTGGTCTGTTCATTACTATTGTATTCCAATTTTTTAGTTTCCCTTCTAAATTCGCCAATCAGATAAAATAGCTCTATAAACTTTGCTCACAACCAAATATATAGTTGGGGACCAAATCTATATTTTCTTCAAAACTCTTCAAGTACTAAAAAACTCAAAACTGTAATTTCATTGTGAAGTTGTGAGAAAATTACCTGCTACAACATGACGTTAATTCTGCTCCTCTTACACATTCTCTCCCCTCCTTTCCTATACAGAACAAAAGAGTTGAGAACCTTTGTGCACTTGCGATAGTCATTGACAGAGACTCTCCAATCTCACCCAAATACGAATTTGATGGATGTGTGTGTAGGTGTAGGAAGGTCCAAGAGAGTGGCAAAGGATAACCACAAGGTCTATTTATACATCCACCAAAGAAAACAACCTCTACACCCCTTTGAATGGGGCTGCGGAGCGTACCTAGCAACTAAGTGGCGCATCAAATACATCCATCGGATAGACTTAACGTTTGAGTTGCAATGGCTCAGAAACTATCCATTATGCCTCATGGGACATGAACAGGTGTTCCATGAGGGGTGTAAACATCTCACGCGAGGTCTGGCTGCACCGGCCCTATCTGGTCTATTGTTGTCCGGTGTATATCGAACAACAATGTGCTCAGCTATGAAATTGTGCACGTAATCGCAGTCCACCGCGACAGGTGCACTAGTCCAATGCCCCTTCGGACGCTTCTTATGCATGCAGAAAAGCTACACCAAAAACACTTCTCGTAAGCATGCCAACTCTCAAATGGTTTGCCAAACATGTAAATCCAGAGTTAGCCTTTTTAGATTGTTTTTATGAATATTTTTCGCTTGCTCTCTTATGTGTCACTTAGGTCTAAATGCAAATGCATGTAGATAAAAAAACCTAGTGGCACTAGACAACCAGGATTGCTAATTAGAGCTCCTCTCTTATGCTCATTTATTATAAATCTGATCACGCATTCGACTGCATCTTGACTAGTAAAATAAAAATCTATATTTATACCTTTGCCTTCACATCTTAGGTCTAAATGCAAATGCATAAGAGCTCCTCTCTTACGCTTATCTATCATAAAGCTAATCACGCACTCCACTGTGTCTTGACTGGCAAAATAAATTCTCTATTTATACATTTGGCTTCACATCTTATGTTTTGTTTTCTCCAAACCTTGCTCTCTGTCTTGATGTAGGCTTGTCTCAATTATCAAAACTAAGTTACTTGTGTAGTTGAGATGGTACGGACATTGTTTTGTGAGTAATGGATAGTTTGGAATCAACATTGATCGATATTTTTCTATAGTAGTGATATGATCTTTGCCAAGTAGATTTTCCTTATTTTAATATATATACATATATATACATATACTAGCAGGGAACCCACGGGAGGGGTGAGAAGGGGGTTGGGCAAAAAAAAAAAAAAAAAAAAGTTGACTGAACAGTGGACAGCAACGGGTCTTGTATAAACAGTAACGGGCCTGTAAACAGTACCGAGTTTTACTGTTTATGAACAGTGCAAATGAGTCTTGAATGGGACCTGTTACTATTTATGAATAGTGTTTCACCAGGAACAAAATATCTTTATAGATACTCTGTATAGGGCACTGTCTCGTACTCTCATATCTAATATATGCCCTTTCCCAAGTAGATTTTTCTTAATATTTTTACTCTATCCCTATTGTGTCCTATATACACTAGTATATCATATAAAAGAAATTATAAATCGTATTCAGAACCGCCACTAATAAATCAGATCGCAGCTTTCCTATGTTGTGCAGTGCAATGCACGCGCCAGCAGCATCCGTGTCCGTGGCCTGTGGACCTTTTTTCTGCGTTTATACGATCGCTACAGTGCGAAGCCTGGGCAGCTCAGCTTTTGCATTTACTCCACAGCCATAAAACCGCCTTGCCATCACGCAGCTGTCTTTAACGCCGCTGCAGCTACACGCACGCCACCGCGCTGGAATGCATCCGTAATATACACACAAAGGTTGTTTCTTATTTATACGTATATATAGTAGCATACGGAGTACTACATACATAGTAGGCCAAGGACCCCCCCCCAACAACGTCATATAATAAACTCTCAACGAGCCTGCTGCCGTCTCCATGCTGGCAGTGGCAGAGGAGAACATGGTGGTCTCGCCCTGGCCCATGTCCTCGCCGCCGGCGTGGTTCGCCGCCCTGGTCGCCGTCGGCCTCTACACCGCCGCGCGGTCCGCCGCCACCTTCCTCCTCTGGCTCCACCGCGCGTTCCTGCGCCCGGGCCGGGACCTGGCCGCGCGCGGTACGGGACGTGGGCGGTGGTGACCGGCGCCACGGACGGCATCGGCCGCGCGGTGGCGCTGGAGCTCGCGCGCGCGGGGGCTCCACCTCGTCCTGGTGGGGCGGAGCCCCGACAAGCTGGCGCGGGTGGCCAAGGAGGTCCAGGCCGCCGCGCCGTCGCCGGCGGCGTGCAAGGTGCGCACCGTGGCGTTCGACCTCGCCGTCACCGGGGACGACGCGCGGCGCGGGGTGGCGCGCGTGGCAGCAGAGGTGGAGGGCCGCGACGTCGGCGTCCTCGTCAACAACGCCGGCGTCACGTACCCGTGCGCCGCCTACTTCCACGAGGTGGAGGGCCCCGTGTGGGAGCCCGTGGTGCGGGTGAACGTCGAGGCCGCCACGCGGATCACGCGCGCCCTGCTGCCGATGATGGCCGCCAGGGGGAGGGGCGCCGTCGTCAACGTCGGATCCGGATCCAGCGTCGTCGTGCCGGCGTTCCCGCTCTACGCCGTCTACGCAGCCACCAAAGCGTAAGCGACGTACTACTGGTCCATGCTCTGATCACTGATCTGCGAGTACTCTTCTTTTTTTTTTTTTTGAATGAAAGCCATAGACAAGTGTCATGAGCATGCCAACGCATTTTATACGACGACGACGACGACGACAGATCGAACGAGGCCATCTGGCATTCTGCACACAGCGTGCCATTGCTAAGCATATTGCAGGCAAAAACACACTGCAACTCTGCAAGCGCCCATACCGTTCACGTTGACTGGCATTGGAGTCGCTGTATAAATTGTTAATAATTTCTTATCAGCATTTTTTTAAATTAGGAGTACTTACCCGACGGATTACTAACATGCATGTTGCATAAGTTTGGAAAATTTTCATCTCATCCTACTTTCTCATTTCTACTGTCTCCATCCTCAGAAAATTGCGATTCCAAATCTAGTCAAAAGCAATTTAACTAAGTTTATACAAAAGATGTTATCAATATCTATGACTCCAAATAGGTACTATAAAAATATGTATGGTGAGGAATCTAATAGTATTTATTTAACATAATAAAATATTTTATCTTTTTATATTTTATAAATTTGGTTAGATTTCAGATAGTTAGACTTAGCACTTTTTTTGAGGGAGAGAGTTAGTCGTCGAGCCATATAAATGATTCAAGCGGAACTTTTGGTTGGGGGGGGGGGGTGGTACATAAGGTAAATACATACAACAAATGTATTTCTTGGTAGCTTTTCAGTGTGTTTTAAATATATTTTGTATTCATAAAAAACATAATATTGTCAGAAAAATGTTAGAATTATATTTTTTATGAAAATGAACTTTTTACATGTATTATAGAACTTTTATTGTTCTTGTGTGTGTGTGTGTGTGGGGGGGGGGCGGCCCCTGCTGGCCCCCTACTTCCACTAGTGCTTCTAACTTCACTTCAACTAATCTATTGTATCAAAGTGCATTATTTCAATATTTTTGCTTTAATAGTAGATGCATGGGGCAATAATAGCAACGTTCTTATCAAATGCGATGCACAAATTTAATGCAAGTCCGTGCAAGCTTAATTTCTACAAAATGGGTCTAAAGTTGGTCTGTTTCCCAAATAAGTAGTTGCATATCAACTTCAGGTTGTTGTTCGATTATGATAGCTTTTATAAATGAAAAGGCAAAAACTTCATTTATTTTCTTTTCTGTGGAAAAAATCGTTTTATTGGTTAACCTTGCATATATATGCACCTTTCTTATAAATTAATTAAACTTGGTGACAGAACAAGTATCAGTAAATACTCTGAATATGTGCTCCTGCTGTAGCTTGATATTGTTAACACTGTTTTCTAATCACTGGAAAATATATGGAATATACCTGACTCATTTTCAGTTTATATATAGAAATAGTGAGCCCTTGTACTAACATGCATGTTCCATAAGTTTGGAATATTTTTATCACATCCTACTTTCTCATTTTTACTGTCTAGTGTCTATATCCTCAACAAATTGCAATTCCAAATCTAGTCAAAAGCAATTTAACAAAGTCTATAAAAACAATATTATCAACTTATATGACTCCAAATAGGAATTATAAAAATATGTTTGGTGTGGAATCAAATAATAATTATTTAATATAATAAAATATTATTATCTTTTTATGTTATATAAATTTGGTTAGATTTCAGATTGTTTGAGGGAGTTAGTCGCCGAGCCATATAAATGCTTCTAACTTCACTAACCGATCCATTGTAACAAAGTGCATTATTTTATTTTATTTTTGCTTCAAAAATAGCAACAGGAGCATACTTATAGGAGCACATGCATGGGGCAATAATTGTTGCATGTAATCTACTGCTACCCCGTCCTTTTTCCCTGTGTGATCCAGTCAAGGGGACAAGCTGCAGGGCAGCCACGTCTCCCATACCTTGGACACTGTTTAGGTCATGGCAATAGGCCATGCTTAGCACTGTAGTTGATAGCAGTCAATATGTGTATAGTGCTAGGAACAGTAGGGCTGTAGACAGCCATACCACCCTGTTGGTGGCTGAGTTGTATATATTCTATGCAATGGAATGAAGAGAGTAGTTCTTGCCTCATTCACTTGTGTCTGCGGCTCAGGGCCTCCGCTTGCAGGCGGTGTGCAAAGCGTGTGTGTGAGTTGAGAGCTCGGCTCTTCTTCCACTTTGGGTCGAGAGGGGGAGAGGAGGAAAGGGAGAGCAGTGTGCTGCTCACCTGGGCACTTGGATCAAGTGCTAACAATTGGTATCAGAGCCGTATACCCTTGCCAGGACTAATCGCCGGCGATGGCAGATGATTCACCGAAGAGCAGCAAGGGAGCCGGCGACTCCAAGGACAAGGAGATCGCCGTCGCCCAGCCCAAGGTAGAGGTGCGCACGGTGAGGGAGGTGCGCGGCAGTGACTGGCCGATGCTCACTCGCACCAACTATGGTGAGTGGGCGGTGTTGATGAAGTGGAAGCTGCTTGCCGCAAGTTCTGGGCGGCCATCGACCCGCAACGCGCGGGAGGAGGATGCGGAGGTAGGCACCATGGAGGCGCTTCTCTCACCCACGCCGACCGAAGTTCCACCAAAGCTATGGGGGAGAAGGACACGGCGAAGGAGGCCCGGGAGATGCTTGCATCTTTCCGTGTTGGGTCGGAGCGCGCCAAGAAGGCCAAGGCGCAAAGAACCGGGCGCGAAGTTCGACGACTTGCGTTTCAAGCCCGGGGAGACGGTGGAGGAGTTCACGCTCCGTCTCCAGTCGCTGGCCAGCCAGCTCGCCACGCTCGGGAAGAAGATGGACGACGAGGACGTCGTCGCCAAGCTCCTGCGCGTGGTGCCACCCAAGTATGCTCAGCTTGCCCTGTCCATCGAGACAATGCTGGACATGTCCACGCTGACACTCGAGGACGTGACTGGGCGGCTGCACGCGGTGGAGGACCGCGCGCCGGCGCCGCCGGAGAAGGTCAAGGGCCAGCTGCTTCTCACCGAAGTGGAGTGGAATGCTCGGATGAAGGAGAAGAAGGGCGGAGAAGGGTCCAGCCGCGGTGGCGGCAACGGTGGTAAGCAGCACGGCAAAGGGCCGGCTGGCAAGAAGAAGTACAAGCGGTACGACCCAAACGCTTGCCGGAAGTGTGGCAAGACCGGGCACTGGGCACATGACTGCCCAGAAAAGAAGCAGGAGAAGAAGGAGGAGGCGCACCTGGCTCGGAACAGCGACGATGACGACCACGCGCTCCTGATGGCGGAGCACTGCGCGCTGCAGGATAGCAAGACAGAGGAGATGGAGGCAGGGAAGCTTATCCGAGCCCACCCCGAGGTCTCGGACGACGCTGTACTCTCCGCCTCGTCCGAAGGGGGGTCGGACGATGCCCCATTCTCCGTCCCGTCCGAAGGGGCCTCGGACGATGCCCCACTTTCCGTCCCGTCCGAGGGAGGGTCGGATGACACCCCACCTTCCGCCTCGTCCGAGGGGGGTCGGACGAGCTCCCGTTCAGCGACCAGGCGGTCGACCTCGACGAGTCACGCGCGCAAGTCCATCTCGGCGCTGGCGGGGACGAGCTGGAGCAGCGGTGGTACCTCGACTCCCGCGCAAGCAACCACATGTCCGGTTGCCGAGAGGCCTTCTCCTACCTCGACACGAGCAAGACCGGAACGGTCAAGTTCGGCGACGGTTCGCGGGTTCACATCCGCGGCCAGGGCACCGTCGTTTTCCGGTGCAAGGACGGCGAGCAGCGGGCGCTGACGGATGTCTACTTCATCCCGCAGCTCCGCGCAAGCATCGTCAGCTTGGGGCAGCTGGATGAGCGCGGCGCAGAAGTAAACATCCACGACGGCGTGCTGCGGATCAAAGACAAGGACCGTCGACTCCTCGCCAAGGTCAGCCGAGCATGCAACCGGCTCTATCTCCTGGACCTGCGGGTCGAACAGCCGGTGTGCTTGGCGGTGGTGTGCACAGAAGAACCGTGGCTGTGGCACGGCCGGTTTGGCCACCTGAACTTTGATGCTCTGGGCCGCCTGGAGAAGATGGTGACGGGTTTGCCGCGGATCAGGCACGTCGGGGAGCTGTGCGACAGTTGCCTCGCCGGGAAGCAGAGGAGGCTGTCCTTCCCCAAGACGGCGAACTACCGTGCGGCGGAGCGGCTCGAGCTGGTCCATGGGGACCTTTGCGGGCCAATCACGCCAGCAACGCACGGCGGGCATCGCTACTTCCTCCTGCTGGTGGAACATGTGGTTGCAGCTGCTGTCAAGCAAGGACGAAGCGGCGGACACGATCAGGCGGTTCAAGGCACGAGCCGAGGCTGAGTCCGGGAAGAGGCTCAAGGTGCTCCGGACGGATCGCGGCGGCGAGTTCACGGCGATCGAATTCGCCACCTACTGCGCCGAGGAGGGGGTGGGGCACCACCTCACTGCGCCGTATACGCCACAACAGAACGGCGTGGTGGAGCGCCGTAACCAGACGATCGTGGGCATGGCTCGATCGATGATGAAGGCGAAGGAGATGCCTGCTGAGTTCTAGGGAGAAGCGGTCACCACCGCCGTGTTCATTCTCAACCGCTCTCCGACGAAGGCGTTGAAGGGAATGACTCCGTTTGAGGTGTGGCATGGGCGCAAGCCTAACGTTGCTTTTCTGCGGACGTTCGGCTACGCGTCGGGCACGTGAAGACCACGAAGCCCGGCCTCGGCAAGCTCGAGGACAGAAGCACCAAGGCGGTGTTCCTCGGCTACGAGGAGGGATCAAAGGCCTATCGGCTCTACGATCCGGTTGGAGGCAGAGTGGTGGTGTCCAGGGACGTCGTCTTCGACGAGGCGTCGGCGTGGAGCTGGGACAGACCCGAGGCGGGGGAAGAGCAAAGCGGCGGTGGGCTCGGCGGCACGTTCGTCGTCGAGCAGCTCGTGATCTTTGGCGGCAGAGTGGAGCGAGCGGTGGGAGAAGCAGCTGGAGCAGCTGTCCCACAGGAGCAGGCTGCTGAGGAGGCGGTAGAGCCGCCAAGTCCAGCCGCAGCGAGCTCCCCTGTTTCGCCACCACCTCTGGCAGAGCAATCGTCTGCTCCGCCGGAGCAGGGGACGACGGCTGGAGAGGCAATCGAGTATGCCACACCGCCGGCGGACGTCACCGAGTTCGTGGACGCCTTCCACGAAGGTGAGGAGGTCCGATTCCGCCGAATTAACAACCTGGTGGCCGATGCAGAGACTCCAGGCTTGGCGGCGCGACATCTCGACGTCGACGACACTCTGCTCTTGCTAAGCGCAGAGGAACCCTCCACATTCGCCGTTGCGGAGCGCGACGAGGAATGGCGGCGGGCGATGTTGGAGGAGATGCGGGCCATTGAGGCCAACAACACCTGGGAGCTCGTCGATCCGCCGGCCCATCGGGCTCAAATGGGTGTACAAGGTCAAGCGGGACGAGCGCGGCGCTGTGGTGAAACACAAGGCGCGGCTCGTTGCCCGCGGCTTCGTCTAGAGGGAGGGGATTGACTTCGAGGACGTGTTCGCCTCGGTGGTGCGTATGGAGTCTGTGCGGCTTCCCGCCGCGGGGCGCCAAGGACTGCCAAGTCCACCAACTCGACGTCAAATCCGCTTTCCTCAATGGCGATCTGGCGGAGGAGGTCTTCGTCGAGCAGCCGCCGGGGTTCGTCATGAAAGGCGTGGAGCGGAAGGTTCTGCGGCTACGCAAGGCGCTCTACGGGCTGCGCCAAGCCCCGCGCGCTTGGAACGCCAAGCTCGACACCACCATGGCGGAGCTTGGCTTCACGCGCTGCGCCACCGAGCATGCTCTGTATACCCGCCGACGGGAAAGGAGCACCTCATCGTCGGGGTGTACGTCGACGATCTCATCGTCACCGGCGTGCGCGCGCACGCGACATCGTGGCCTTCAAGGAGGAAATGGCGGCGCGGTTCTGGATGAGCGACCTCAGCGCGCTCTCCTACTACCTCGGCATCGAGGTGAAGCAGGGGGAGGATGCCATCAAGCTTGGGCGCGCGCCCTACGCCGCGAAGCTGCCGAAGCGGGCGGATGGCCGGGCGCAAGCCGGTCGCAACACCCATGGAGGAGCGGATCAAGCTCTCCAGACGAGCCTCGGCGGGCGGCGGTGGACGCCACACTCTACCGGAGCATCGTCGGCGATCAAGGGGCTGCTCACGCACACGCTGCCGACATCGCCAGCGGTGGGCTACGTGAGCCGCTTCATGGAGGACCCCGTGGGAGGACCACTGGACGGTGGTGAAGCGCTTGTTGCGCTATGTCCAGGGCACGGCGGGAGGCGGGGCTAGTCTTCCCCAAGCGCGGGCGGGCTTTGGGCCGACGGTGTTCAGCGAGGCTCCGCCGAGACACCGATGGCGCGCCGGAGCTCACGGCGTTCAGCCGACACGGACATGGCGGGCGACGTGGATGGACGGCGCAGCACTTCCGGTGTGTTCGTCTTCCTGGGAGCAGCGCCGATCGCCTGGCAGTCGTTGAAGCAAAAGATGGTGGCCCTGTCCACCTGTGAGGCGGAGTACGTGGCAGCAGCCATGGCGGCGTGTCAAGTGGTGTGGCTGCGCAGGCTGCCGACAGAGCTCACCGGGGCTCGGGCTCACCGCCGGCGCCGGGGTGGACAATCAGCCGGTGATCGCGCGGCGAAGAACCCCAGTGCTCCACGGCCCGGAGCAAACACATCGACGTCAAATTCCATTTCCTCAGGGACTGCGTCGATGGAGGACAGCTAGTCATCGAGTTCGTCGACACTGGCCGGCAGCTCGCTGACATTCTCACCAAGTCACTCGGAAGGCTTCGGTTCCAGGAGCTGAGGAAGATGATTGGCTTGGTTAAGGTTAGAGGCTAGCAGTAGGATTAGGGAAAGAATTGTTGCATGTAATCTACTGCTACCCCGTCCTTTTTCCCTGTGTGATCCGGTCAAGGGGACAAGCTGCAGGGCAGCCACGTCTCCCATACCTTGGACACTGTTTAGGTCATGGCAATAGGCCATGCTTAGCACTGTAGTTGATAGCAGTCAATGTGTGTATAGTGCTAGGAACAGTAGGGCTGTAGACAGCCATACCACCCTGTTGGTGGCTGAGTTGTATATATTCTATGCAATGGAATGAAGAGAGTAGTTCTTGCCTCATTCACTTGTGTCTGCGGCTCAGGCCTCCGCTTGTAGCTGGTGTGCAGTGCGTGTGTGTGAGTTGAGAGCTCGACTCTTCTTCCACTTTGGGTCAGAGAGGGAGAGGAGGAAAGGGAGAGCAGGTGCTGCTCACCTGGGCACTTGGATCAAGTGCTAACAATAATGGCAACGTTCTTATCAAATGAGATGGACAAAATTAATGCAAGTCCATGGATTACAGAAAGCTCGATTCCCACAAAATAGGGAGTTAGTGGCCGAGCCATATAAATGCTTCTGACTTCACTAACCAATCCATTGTATCAAAGTGCATTATTTTATTTTATTTTTTGCTTTAAAAATAGCAACAGAAGCATACTATAGGAGTACATGCATGGGGGCAATAACGACAACGTTCTTATCAAATGAGATGCACAAAATTAATGCAAGTCTATGGATTGCAAAAGGCTCGATTTTCACAAAATTGGTTTGAAGTTGGCGTGTTTCCAAAACGAGTTTTTTTTTGCATGGAATATAGTTGTATATCAACTTCATGTGGTTGTTCGATTATGACAGCTTTTATTGAACGAAATGTCAAAAACTTCATTTATTTCCTTTTCTATGGAAAAAATGGTTACTCTTGCATATGGCGGCTTTGTTGTAAATTAATCAAACTTGGTGACAGAACAAGTATCAGTAACAATTCTGAATATGTTTATAAAAAAACAATTCTGAATATGTTTATAAAAAAAAACAATTCTGAATATGCGCTCTAGCAGTAGCTTAATTTTGTTAACACTGTTTTCTAATCACTGGTTTCAGCACCTGATTTTTAGTCCCTGTCAAATCAAATGTACCACCGCTAATTCTACGTATTAACAAAGAATAATTACAAAACTAATATATCAGTTAGAGGCTAATTCGTGAGATGAAACTATTAAGCCTAATTAATTCATGATTTGACAATAATGTTGTGCTATAGTAAACATTTGTTAATAATGATTTAGTTAGACTTAATAGATTTGTCTCGTGAAGTACTGCATGATAGTGTAATTAGTTTTATAATTAGCTAATGTAGCATCATTCTAGTTAGCATCTAAACATTTAACGATGTGATATGGACTACTTTTTAGTCCCTCAAACCAAACACCTGTATAGAAATACTAGTGAGTCCTTGTACAAAAGAAAACTAGTGGACCACTTTAAAAGAAACATGGCATTGATGAATGTTCTGCATCCACCATCAGCCTTTGTTTGGCCGTGTATAAATACACCATAATCCATGTGTGTTGGAAGTTCAACTTACACTTCAATCTACCCCAACTCACGTGAATTGAGGTGTATTTATATGCATGCAGACAAAATCTCAATGCAATTTGTTTTGTATTAAAATGGCACATGAATGCTCACTGTACACATTCCTATCTGCCACGATACAGTTTCAGCTGTGCAGACTGCAGAGCACAGACGAAATGGCACGACGCAGGTAACAGATATGTACAGTACATTAGCAGTATTAAGCTCGATTAGATTGCAATGGAAAATGATTGTATAATATCCGGACAATGAATTGATTATAAACTTATGGTCAATTAACATGGCCACTCCGTACATCCTTCTATTGATCTAAGACTGGAGATTCAAAATGATGGTAATAAGTTCTACATCCAATTTTTAGATAGTTGGGTAGCATTGCTAATTTTTTTCAGTACAGAAACACCCATATTTCATATTTATTGAACCCAACGGTTTTATGCATTGATCTCTGTTAGGTACGTTGATCAATTTTCTCGAAGCCTGAGTGTTGAATACAAACAATATGGTATAGACGTGCAATGCCAGGTATATCACACTAATGCCGCCCTCTTGCTGCTTTTTGATCTCTGTAGTATAATTTAATGTCGATCATTTTTTGTGTAATTAATTATATTTAAGATGATCTGATCTCTCAATGCATGGTTGTGATCCAGATCCCTCTGTACGTGGCCACCAAGATGTCACCTGTGAAGGGTGCTTCTCCGTTCATACCATCGCCTGAAGAGTACGCCAAAGCTGCTCTTCGCTGCATCGGCTATGAGGCGAGGTGCCTCCCGTACTGGCGCCACTCGGTTCAGTGGTTCTTGGCATCCTTGATGCCAGATGCAGCTCTGAATCACTGGCGCCTCCAAACTGGCATCAGGAAAAGAAATGAGATGAAGGCTCTACCGAATCGGAAGAATTAAAAGCTGCAGTGAAAATGTTTGTGTGCAGATCGAGAGAAAATGCAGTAGTGATGCGTTTATATGTATGCTGTGTGCTGTGTTTGGAACAACGGATCCTAGCTAGCTAGTATAAAATTCAATAACTGGAATATATATATGGTCTATTAGTGAGATGTATTCGTGAGTGGAAATGTGTATGTATATATACCGTCATGAAGTACTCTTGTGAGTGTGATTTGTGCCTGAAATGAAAATATTGCTACAAGCATCTATTTTACTAAGCGCCGTGGAGCTGGTGATTAGATCATGCACTGATTTATATGTCAGATTCATTTTGTATACACTGGCATCATAAAGGCACCCTAAAAGGCATAGTAATATAGGTTGCCTTATACAATTATTATGTACGAGATGCCCACCTCACGTATAAGAGGAAGCTAAGGACAAGACAGCCCACGCGAACAGAATGTTACTATTTAAGAATTCATGCACAACAGCTAAACAAACTTCTATAATGGATTGTCTAATTAATTGTCTATAAGCTGTTTAATACATGAGTGCAACCATGATTAGCCATGAATAAGATCTCTGTGCAGTACTATCTGCTGTGGCCCTCCACACTATCGTGGCAGTTCGACGGATCAAGCTGTTTTTGTGTACACATGCTTTTGCTGGTGTCTTGGACCTACAACACACTACCCCGTCTCCACATGCCACAGCTAGCGATGTCGAATTGTCGATGGTGCCCGCTCTTGAGTTCCTTGGTAACAATTGGGTGAAGGCAAGGAAACTTAGGAAAGGACACTTCTTCCTTTGTTGTCCCCACAGTTGCAGATGAAATGAGTCTGACTCTGAGCAGCCATGTACAACTCCACTGCACAAGGTTAGCATTGGCAAACCATTACAAAGCAGTCCCTTCCCAAAACACCAGTTGCAACTGAAGGAGCACGATGAAAATAGGAAATTAACTCTGAAAATGTACAATGGATGCACGGAGGGGACAAATTTCAGTTTATTAAAACTGATATTTGTTTCAGGATAGGAACAAAAGTTGGGGAAGTAATTCTGATCATCTATTATGCCAATTGGATTCATTCTGACCAAGCAACAGCTGAGTAATGAATCACAAATTCATGGTATAGTAGGATGCTAGTTGTGTATACTCTTCGCTTACAATGTGCTAGTGACTTGGTGTAATTCATTCTAACTAGAAAATAACAACTGGGTGGTTACTAATGAATGAGTTATACCAGGAACATGGAGGAAGTCTACCTCTGCAGCTTCATATGCAACAAACAAGGACAATCTGCCTCTGTACAATTTTGCTCCTTGTCTAGACAAATCTTCAGGGAGCACAGGACTATGCAAAGAGGAAAATTTCAAAATATCCATCTATGCAGGATGTCAGGAAGGGCTGGGATTGGGAATGAGTCAAAGTGGCGGTGGCTATGTCAACTTTGCATCTGAAGCCTTGATCCATCAATGCTACTGCTTGAATGTTGCATTCCCTCAGCACTATGTCAATTCCCCCCCTGCAACATTACACATAAAGTCATTCAATGAGTTTAAATCAAAAGTAAGGTACAAACAGAATAAGACAAATTGAATGGAAGAATATTCCTAAATCACAAAATAACCATTTGTGGAAGAGAAATGTTTTACTGCACTGAATACAAATATGAGTGCTGCATCAAGAGCTACCGAAAAGGAACAATTGCCGTACCATTTCATCAGGAACTCTATTAGGTCCGTTAGCATCTTAGATTCCTTGTCTAATTGGTTCTCTTCTCTTATGCAGAGAATCCATCACTGAAGATTCAGGCTGCTGACCAGTACTATCAGATGGGTCCAGGCTGCTTAGACCCCAGGTATACATGACAAACTTCCGCACCTGTTACGAGCAAAATCAATATGCTTTATTGATCATGGAGACAATCAGAATAATATAATGATAAAATTTGGATCAAACCATTCTTCACCTTATCCCAATTTCGCTGAGCACGTCGTTTGCTCAGAATTTTCAGCATTCTGGTATCCTCGTCACGAAGCTTCTTTATCCTTGCTTCGCACTGAAAAACGATGTGTTAATAACACGAGCAATTGCATAACTTTTATTTGGTTTTCTTTCTATGATAAACAGACAGCTTATAGTTATTCCTTTGTTTCAGTGCCACAGAATGAGCGTGAATAACAACCAAATGGACAGTAGACGTGAAGGAACCAAATAAAAGGGCAAAGGGATGCAAGATGCAGAAATCGAAGTAGGACTATTTAGTTTCATTGACACAAAATGAAAACGTTGGCTAGATTTTCAGACAACAAAACCAATTTGGCAAGGCTTACTTGAGACATGAGGCAGAGACAAATTGCCACACTGAAGGCATAAAGGCCACCAATACTTGCGAGTACACTAACTGCAGATAACTGTCTCCATTAGATGCCACAAATTCTAAAATCTGTGCATAAAGGACATTGCTTCATGAGACTCACCTGGGCCTACTACACTCTCATTGCTGATCTCCACAACGTAGTCTGAGAGATAACTTATGTAAAGAGTAGTATTCAGCACTCCATCCCTGGGGTTCTGCAGAGACGAATTCAAGCTGCCGACATCAGAAAACGTAGATCCTTGAGTGAAGTCCTGAACCAGTGGCTGCAAGAGCCTCAGGTTACCAAGATTGTTGTATATCTGAGGGAACAGCTGGATCTTCAGAACATTGGAATCTCTTCCCCTAAACGTCTTCAACTTGCCATCATCAGCATAACTGTCAGAGTTCAACATACCACTCACAAAGCTCATGTGCTGATTGTTGCCATGTTGCCTTGCGGTCAGGTTGAACTGGAAACCAACAGCAGTTGCTGGCTGCCCTGGCACGTCAACAAATTGCCAGGACACGTAGTGGTCTCTTGGAGGGACCCGACATCCATTGCACCTGAGCGTAATGGATGGTCCCTGGCTCGTGTTGGTGCAGCTGTAGGTGAACAGTGCTGGCAAGGGAACCACCCTGAAGTCCATGAACCCTGGTGTCCCCATTGCTACCGTCGAAGGAGCAACTGCTTGAGTGCAGGACATGCTGGAGACGGTTGTGATGTGGAACTCGAGATCATTCACGAAAGACAACAGGTCCGGAGCATTAGCTGGCTTGACTCGATGCATCTCAAGGCTGCGCTTTTTGATGGCTTGATACAAGAGCCTGTAATAATCTGATAACAAGTTAGATATGATAACTAATAAAAGCAAGCAGAGGAGCTGATTATTTTTTTGTAAAAAGGTCTATGAGCAGCACTTACACAGTCAATAATCCAGTGAAGATGATCAAGCTAGTGACTGAAAATGTACCACCCAACTCAGTTTTCCTTTTCCTTAGTATCTGCTGATCCCTCTGGACATTGTCAGAAGCCAAAACAATGCGACTCAGGATAATCGTTTTTCAGTTTCCATGAGAATGAACATCAATGAATGGAGCAACAATGTATGATCCTGCTGTAGGATGAGTGTTTATAATCTGCTCTGGCAGGATTACAAGGGAGTTTTGTGCATTCAGATTCAGCTGAGAAAATTGCAATTGCATGTAAGAAACTATACGGTCAGAAGGAACAGCAGGGTCATACATTTGTGTAGTAGGTAGGAAATTCGAGATGTCCAATTGACCAAGCAAGTAAAATTTTCAATAAATTCGAAGACAACATCAGCGTCATGGAAATGGAGCTATACAAGTTGGAAGTTTCAGTTAACTTAGGGAGATCGGTAAGGCCCATAAATCATTGAAGATATCAAAGATAATGTTGAATGAAACAAAAAAACAGTTCCACGTTGATCAAACTAAAATCACTTGTTCCTTGGTTGCTGGCATGTAAACTCCAGTTTTATATAGTATATTTGTATATAGTATAAAATGGTTTCATAAAACCCTCAACACAGGAAAGCGCATCCATAATTTATTGCAACTTATTATGATGCCAATAATTGGGACTAGTCACCTAGCAAAGACACGTGGATCTAAAAACCTTGCAAAATCCAAACTACAAGACTTGCTCAAAATACAACGCAATTCCAAAACGCATTGATCTGTTTCCTGCAAAATCTCTACAGAATTGGCATGAAATTCATGGCTTGATAATTGCAAAGAGTAAAGCAGAGGAATAGGGAACGGACCGCCCAGTGGCTGTTGTCAAAGAGGTAGTCGAGGCGGCTGACCCAGTAGCGGGCCCGGAACAGCCTCTTCTCCCCGCGGGGATCCCGGCCGCCGAACCTGGCCGCGGCGCAGAAGGCGAGCCAGCAGAGGAGCGACGCGAGGGTCGCCTCGAGGAACACGGCCTGGGACTGGGTGAGGCGGCGGATGGCGTCCATCGAGAGCACCGGCTCCAGGAAGTAGAGGCTGTGGTTCCGCGGCGCGCCCACGGAGCCCACCTGCCAGTCTCCCCACCCGCCGCCCGGCATCGGGGCGCAGCTCGCCGTGCCGTTGCCGCTGAGGTGGTAGTAGTACCCCGGGTCGCAGGCGCAGAGGCTGCCGTTGTACGCGAACATGCGCGCCGCCGCGCAGACCGCCATGGGTGTTGCTGATCGATCCCGCGCTGGTAGAGTGGTAGCGGTAGACCAGAGTACCAGACCACCACCCAGCTACCGAAGCTGCGCTGCAGAGAAGAGAGAAGAATCCAGAGCTTCGTTCGGCTCTCTTCAGGGTTTAATTAGGCAGCTTTGCTTTCTTGCTTACTCAGCTCAGTTGTGTTCTAAGCTTCCACTTCACCGATTTTTTTTAGTTGAAAACAACCTTCTTTACCTTTTCTACCGAAAATCATGTGCCGAAAAGAGAGGCAGAGCATTGTTTTTTTTTTTTTTTTGAAAAAAAAAGAGGCAGGGCAAAGAACATGTCTGTTGGATCCCCCATCCCTTGTGTCACAGTCAGTCAGTCAGTCAGCAGCTGATTTTCTTGGCTTCCTGTTGGACGCTTCAGCATCTCAGCATCCTTTTAATAATATGATTATTGATCTCGATAGTTGATTACAGACATTCGGGTCAAGTCTTAACTCTTAAGTATTGCCATTCCTGTCGGTGAATGATTGAGCAGAGTAGCTCTGGCAGACTCTCCTGCAATTCAGCGAGAAATTTCATGGGAATTCTATTGAATTCAAGTGGGCCTCCTTCATTCAAAGTTCAAATTCAAAGTCACGACGGAGTACAAGAAAAGAACGAACATCGGTAGCTACGCGGCCCTTGGATTTCAATTTTGACCACCAGCCACGTCCCTATGTTGTCAAATAATTAAATTTGAGTCGGGATTCGACTATAGCAAACCTTTATCGCAGCAGCAGGCAGACTGAGAACAACAATCACTAGGATTTGTATTGTACCGACATTCCACTGTACCCCAACCAACACCAACCCCCCCCCCCCCCAAAAATAGTACCCCCTCCGTCCTAAAATAGTTGGCGTTGTAGGATTCAAATTTTATCTCAAAATAATGGTTTTTCTCACTTTTAATTGTACCTTTCTTTCATTTCAATACACTTTTTCCCCTTTTCCAATACATCTCTATCTCTACTTTTTTTAGGGCTATTTTAATCTTTTTTGCCTTCTAAAACATCAAATATTATGGGACAAAGAGAGTACACCTTAGGCATGCTACCTAATAAGCAAAATTGTTTGAATCTGAAAAATAGGTGGAACCGGCTGTTGGATTCTACAAAACTTATAGTTTTATATAAGATTTTATGATATGTTGTAAAGATTGAAACCTATAATATTGGTTATTATTAATTTAATTAGCTTTTTTAAGAAACTTAGGTGGACTTATTGCCACATCAGAACCATTTAAAAAGCCATTTATATAAGTTACATTATGTAGGATCTTAGGATTATATATTATGTAGGATCAAGATTCTATAGAAGTCCTACCAATATCAAGCAATCATATGGAACTCAATTATAGAATCAGGATAAGGATAATATCACATAAAATTTTAAATGCTGATAAGATCATCATCGTTTCAATTTGGTATTATGGTACCCTAAGCTTCTAGGATACAGACCAGAATCCTAATAACCTTTAACCTTGGCAATAAGTACAAAATAGTGGTCTTAATTAACCAGTCAAATTACATACAAAACCAGACCCGGCAACACTAAGCACATTATTTACCTACACTTCTGGAGGGGAAAAAAATCTTACTCCACCTCTGCAAATCTCCCACTTTTGGGAGTTGCATCAAACCACACGAGCGTAACCAAATCAAGAATCAGAGTTCTCAAAAAATAATTTAACACCATCCATACTGCCTTTCATGTCCATTTAGCAGTGTCCCCCTACAGACCTCAATAGACAACTCATGGTGGGGGTTGAATCATCATGACCAAAGGGCAAAGCATGCCAACAAAACCAGGAGAGAAACCGTTTTCCCCCACTGTGGAACTGGGGCAGCTTCTGAGTATTGGAATCTATGTGATTGTTCTCTGCAGAGAGAAAAAAATCAAGGCCATGTTCTATGTAAGAACAGGTAGAAATAAACTTGTCTGTGCTAAAAAGAAAAAAAACTTGTGCTTGTGGTGCAAACTTCATAACATGTACAGAGTCACAGGAAGCTCACTTTTGTAGGCTTGAGAGTGCACCACAGAAAATTGCGTTATCCGGAAGAGTGCTGCTGCTGTCCTCTGGGTTAACCACATTTATGTACACTTCTTGACCCAAGTACCAGGTGTCAAGGTTCTGAACACGCAAGTTCCATATGCCTGCGTTGTCCAGAAACACAAGAATAGCTGTCCAAGCTCCAGGGAATACCTGCAATCAAGTAGACACGGTCTCAATCAAAGGCATGCCAAGCTAAGGATTGTACAGCAGCCCAATGATGCATCGCAAAGTCGATAGTACAGAGCAATATTTACAGTGTTTAACTCTTTATTATAGATTACACAACAATGAACATTGATTCATCCCTGAAGCAAAAATTAAGTATGTTTAGGTCACGTCTTGGTCCCTTTCTGTTCTAGTTATGGGTGTGTCTGTACTCTAAGACCTAATGCAGTGTGTGCGTATAATCAGGGTTCTACCGTTCTCTTCTTTAATACAAAGATACACAACTATCCTGCGTGTTAGAGAGCGGAAATTGCTAGAGAAAATGAACTGATTAACTATCTAAATTCATCTCATAGACTTATCCTTATTGAAATAGCATTGGACTAAAGACATCAAATAATTTATTTTAACCACTACAGGATATACTTTTGTCAGTCAGACATATGCAAATAATTTAGTTAATAATTATTGTGTGTGTAGCTGCTACCTGCCATTACAACTAATATTGGAATAGAATAACAACTAAAAGATGGGATGTTTTCAGTTGTGGCGTGTGCTCTTAATATTTAAGCATGTTTACTGATCATACTGCAACTAATGCAATGGTTAACTTGGGTATCTATAAAATCTAGAGACAGTGAATTCCAGCACCTGGATTGTAGAGCGTGCAACACCATCCCATTTGTTATAGGTGCCGCGACTATTTTCTGTCCATAAACCATAGTCCATCCTGAGAGAAAACAACCGTCAGATTGAGAATCTAAGCAGTTATGGATACAGAAGAGGAGTGTGGCTTCTGCAGTACCCAACAACAAAGAATGCATAGCCATCCAAGTGGTAGCTCTGCACATTTGTGGCATTATTTTGGAATATAATCTCCATGAAGCCCTTATAGGTGCCATTTATAATAGATGTGTCAACTTTTGGTAGTCGGTTCATAGGATGATTAGGAAAATCCAATTTGAAGACCCCAGGGACATTAAATATTTGTGCAAGTACCAAAGGGGTTGAGGGTGCGATGTAAGAAATCTCATTGAGAGTACAGCGCAGTTTTCCATCTATGAGCTCAGGTGCTCTACTCTGCAACAGGTACACATCCGTCACAGTAATGTCACCATAATGGAATGAGCCCTGTGGATTGGGGCGGGCACCGCTAGCTGTAACATTCCATCTGAAACAGGAAAATGGTTGAAGGATGCATTATTTATATGTGAGCAACACCATCTACAATGCATGGGATAGGAATAATCCAAAATCAACAGGAATACCTGATGGATCTTGCTTGGTTTATAGAGAATGCCGTGTCATACTGATCGTTCGGGGGATCTGGAAGAGGGCCAGAGGCTGGACCCTGGGAGTTAGAGTAATGGAGAATGGCGACGCCAGTCAATTTATCCACAACAGCTGCATCAACAAAGCGTGCGCTTGCAGCAACATAGTAGTCAGTGCTGGCATTCTGGTCCATGGTGACCAAGAAGGAGTAGGATTGGCCAACATGGATGTCCAAGTTAGTGTAGTTCTGCTGTGAGGTGTAGGAGCCTTCGGTCTCAACAAGGAGTAGGTTGTGGTTCTGGATCCTGAAATTGAGGCTTGTTGAGACCCCAACATTGTGTACCCGAAACCTGTAAGTTTTCCCTGAAATGACAATCAAGACAGTACTATTGATTTCATCCCCTCTCCATCTAGTAGTAGTCTAGCAAATGGAAATTCAAATTTCCAATGCAAACCTGGCTCGACATTGATCCTCTCATAGACAATCCCTGGTGGAACCACGGATTCATTGTACTGATAGGGCCCCAACCCATTGATGAGCACGCCGTCTGGGGCGCCCAGCAGGGTGCCTCCGTCGAGCGCTCTCCTGAGCTCCTTGTGCCCACGGTTATACCAGTCACCAATGAAGAGCGTGATGTCCCCGTCGGGAAAGCCGAAGGGGATGGGAATGACGTCGCGGTTGTTGATGGTGATGGCGCCGTAGCCCCCAGCGGCGCGGTGCAGCGGCGTGGAGGGGAAGTAGAAGAAGCTGCCGACCTGGTCCTTGACCTGGAACGTGTAGGTCCAGTTCCAGCCGGCGGGGATGGCGCAGTTGGTGCCGAGCACGCCGTCCTGCCACGCCGTCTTGCGCTGCTGCACGCCGTTCCAGGTGAGCAGCAGCGGCTCGTCCAGCGCGTTGCGGACGTTCACCACCACGTTCCAGTTGGTGGTCACGTTCAGCGGAGGGCCCGGGAACTGGCCGTTGATGCCAATCACCTGGTGCCACCGCCCGCCGATGTCAGTGTGGATGCCGCTGTTGCAGGAATGCAGTGCGAGTGGGGAGAGGGGAGGGGAGGGACGGGCGGCACCTTCTGCTTGACGCCGAGGGGCTGCGCGGAGACGTAGGAGACCTCCCAGTCGTAGTAGGCGTACGGGTCGCCCGCCCGCGCCGGCGCCGGCGCCAGCGCCGCAGCCAGCAGGAGCAGCAAGAGCAGCGGTGGCATTGGCGGCCGGAACTCGGTCGGTCCCGGCGGGCTCCGTCGATCTCGCCCTCAGGATTCAAATCGCAAGCTTGCGGCCCAGCCTCAGCGGATGTGGAGCGCTCGAATCCAGCCAGCGCCAGTCGAAGCAGTTTGGGAGCGGAAGCCAAGCCGACACGAGCCGAGTGGAGATCGGCAAGCAGAGCAGAGCAAAGCGGAGCACCCAGCACAGCAGAGGGAAAGAAAAGTGGGGAGGGGAGGCGGCGGAAAGGAAAAGCAGCTGGTCGGCGTGTCCTTTTTGCCCCCGCATTCCGCTCTCCATACTGGAAAAAACAACGTTCGAGTTGCCCTTTTCCGCTCGGGCTCGGCCCAGATTAGTGGTGAGCTTGGCCCACTTGTCAAGGCCCATCCTTTTCTGTTAATCCCGTAGTAAGAGCAGTTTTTTTTTTTTTTTTTTGGAACTTACGTAGTAAGAGCAGTTGGACTGGCTCCACCTAGTTGGTCTAATAATTAGTAACAATGATGAATCATACGCTCATTTTGAAAGAAGCTAATTTGCACAAGCAGCAGCCAGATCCTGAGGAGGATCGGAATCCAAATATTTCAACTGCTAGCTCCAATAATCACGGGTGGTTAATTCATCAAAAGAAGATTCACTTTGGGAAATCCCATTGATCTCCCCCTCTGCAGAATCGACACAGTTCTATTCTCCTAGTGGTTCCTCATTGGCTCAAGAATTTTAGAGTTAAATGCACTTACTTCCATTAACTTGTGAATAAGTTTCAATTAGGTCTATTAATTTAGAAAGTAATTTTTTAGTCCACTAACTTGTAAGGAGTTTTAGTTAGAT
>JADLZL010007543.1:0-15909 GCA_015844335.1 Chrysopogon serrulatus | reverse complement strand
TGTTCTCGGATTATGATCGGAACAACTGCTTTGGGGGGGTCCCCGCCTCGCCTTATATAGTCGGGGGGGCAGGGTTACAAGATCAATCTAATCTTGCTTTCCCCGACGGCACACGACACGCCCACCGACCAGAAATCCTAGGTTCAAGGAAACCGACGCCCGATGATCTAGGCGAATCATATCTGCATGCCGAGTCTTGCGCCTTTTACTCCACGGTCCTCCGGGTAGCGCCGGCATGGTCTTCTCGGCTGGGCCTTTGCCGACCGCCGCCCAGTGCCCCTACCGAGGATACCCGGGGAGCAATCCCCACGCCTAGTCCCCCGAGCAGCTTTATGCGTGTCTCAACCCAAGGTTGGGAACCATTCAGCCTTCCTCGGTGCCGCCAGTTCTTCCGACCAGTGTTCGTGGCGGTGCGAAAGTCGATCAACGGATCCGACGAAGTCGCGGGCGGCCGGCGCCGCCGAGGCCGACCGGGCACGGGTAAGCCGGAGGGAGGCGGAATCGCGCTGGTGGAACACACACAATGTCCGCCGCGGTTGAGAGGAACGCAGAGGTCCCACCTGCCGTGAGACGCGAGCCGCCAAGAGAAAAAAGAAAAAAGAAAGATCTCCGCATACGGGTCCCGCGGTACCACGCCGTCGCTTCCGCGACGTGTACCACGTAGTCCCCGAGACCGGGTAGTAGGCGAGGCATGAGACCGTGCCGTGATCAAATTTGTCAAAGTATGAGTTTGTTGAATCTTTTGACCGTGGCAGCCCCCCGAGACCGCTTGTCATCTTCTAGGGTCCAAACTTTGGTTTCGCTGGTGTGGGGCCCGCGACCACGGCCGAAGCTGTGGCCGCCCATCGGGCCTAGCATCCTCGGGAAACATCGCTGGCGTCCAGCCCCCCGGGCGGATAACCACGGAGCGGGCGCGGGCGCGGTTTCCCACACTAAGGAAGGCGAAGCGAAAGGGGCGCGGCGCCCGACACGGGCCGTCATTGCATCCATTTAAAGACCGGGCATGACCTTTCACACACCTTTGCCTTCCTTCGACGCCAAAACCCCCGCCGCTTTCACCTTCCTTTCGCACAACCAAGCTTTCTCCCCCACATCACCGGGCGCCCCTAATCCGAAACCTAGATCCGAAATGGCCGGGGCAGGGCAAAGCGTGGTTCCGCTGGCGGTGGCGGGCGCCGGGCGCGGGCGGAGATCCAGGCGCTGGAGGTCCGCCCAACGCTGAAATGGAGTGGGCTACGCCGACTGCACGCGGCTGGCGTCCTCGACGAGCTCGTCCGCTGACGGAGTGCCGCCCGACGAGATACCAAGGGCGGTCGGGCGCCCCCACCGTGGGGGAGTCATTCCCACCCCGCGAACGACAACGAAGCTCGTTGTGTTTGGCGGATTATTTCCGCCGCTGGTTGGCCCGGCTGCACGGTACTCCCCTTCCTCCCGAAGCTCCTTGCCTACTACAAGATCCGCCTCATTCATCTCCACCCCAATTCCATTCTTCATCTTTCTGTTTTCATCCATTTTTGCGAGGCTTTTCTCGGCATTCCTCCCCACTTCAATCTCTTTCGCCATCTCTTCCGCCTTCTAAGCGTCGGAGCCGGCTCACCCAAGGTAGTCGGTGGCCTCTATCTCTCGTCTTCGGACGGATGAGGAACCGCATCTGGGCTGCCCCTCGCCTCTTCCATCAAGGGGTGGAACACCCAATGGTTCGTCATCGCAACCCCGCCCCACGCATCTCCAATGAGGTGAACGAGTGGTGGAGCCGCCAACGCCAAACGGTCCGAGCGGCCGCCATCCGCCGACATGGTGCGTGTGGAGGAGCCGCCGGCATCATCCGCCCCATGAACCCGACGGGGTGGCAAGTGGGCTATCGCCTGGTCGCCGCGGCGCATCCAGCCATGCAAGGAGCGCGAGCACCCGTGGTACGAGTACTCGGGATAATGACCCGACGCGTGAGACGCCGGAGGCAATCTCTAAGGAGGTTCTTCTCGGGCGGCTCACGCCGTTGTTTGAGGTACCCAAATGAGGAGCTCGGCATGCGTAGCCTCTACAAATTGGCAATCCGCGAATCGGGCGGTGAGTTTCTCGCTTTGTTATAGTATTATGTGTGTGATTGGCCGACCGCTCGCCGCCGCTTATGCAGGATCGAGCCGCTTATGTGTCGGATGTGCCCGACGACACTGGGCCGATCGTGTAGACCGGCCGGCGACAATGGAGGAAATCCGCAAGATTGCGGGAGGACTCGCGAACGAGGGGGACGGCCGAGAAGGCAGCCCCCTGCCGCCGAGCCAAGGGCCCATCGGCGCGGGGGTGGTGGTTTCCTGAGGAGGAGCCGCCAAGAGGCGCAAGAAGGGAGATCGCGGCCCCCCGCCTCGCCTGCTCAATCGAGGAGCAGGGGGGGAGCGAGCCGCCATCCTCTCTGGATGACGGTAAGACCGGGAGGACACGGAGACGCTTGGATGAACGCTGGCCGCGCCACCGGGTCAAGGCCGGGCGACTGCACCGGGTGTTTGAGAAAATGCCGATCGCTGGGCGCCGCCAAGGCGTCGAAGGGCCATCTTCCGGCCGCCGACCCGACCGACCGAGGCGGGCGTACTCGAGGCCCCCGGGCGTCGCTGCACCGCCAACCGACCTGTGGGTACCAACTCGCTTTTTTGTTCCCCGTGTTGTCCAGTTTGGCTTAGGAGTGTCCTGCCGCAGTTGATCCCGTGGAGGAAGATCCCGCCGCAAGCGGGAGAGGATGACACCGGGTCGCCCCAGAGACGCCCCTCCACCCCCGCGGCGGCCGATGCGGGGTGATTCGCGACCAGCCATCCGGGCCGGTGGGCTTCAGCCCCCAGCCCTGCTCGGGCTGGGGGAGACTACGCCTTTGTTCGGCAGTTCTCCGGGCGAGGGAGGCGGCGGCTGCTCGCTTCCAGAAATTGGCCCCGTCCGCTGCAAGAAAGGTGGCGCCACGGCGAGATCGTGGCGGGGCAGCCCGAGCCGGAGGAGGTGGTACGGAAGTGCTCGCGCCGCGCGAGTGAGCCTCGCGCGGCTTTGCCGCACGTTTACATCGACCCCGGGTGAACGGGTGGAGGTGGACGACGAGACGCCGTCAGTGAATACCAGAACCGACGTCCGATTCGAGAGTCGCCGCCGAGCTCGTAAGTAATCATATTGTTCGCTTGATAGTGTTGCGTAGCTTATGTCGAATATGCATGTAGGAGCCGGCCCGCGTCAACGAGACGCTGCACGCCGGGTCGCTGGAGCAATGGGCGGCCGCCTACGAGAAGATGAAGGCCGACAACGAGCGGCTTCGCGTGAGAAGACCAGCTTGGCGGAGTCGGCCGGGCCGCCGAAGCGCAATCTGGGTCGCTCGAGAGGACGACGACCGATCGCGCGGGCCGGGTGGAAGAGCCGAGCGTGAGAACGCCGGGCCACAGGAAGCGGCCGCCGCTGCCGACGGGCGACACGGGCGCGGCAAACACTTTGCAGCGCGTGACCGGTATGTTTTCCCCTACCTTCCTTTCAACGCTTTGTGTATTCCTCAGGTCGACTTGTGTTCGCCTCGCAGCCTTGAAGGCGAGCCGCAGCAGCCTCAAAGAAAAGTGTAGGAGCTAACCCGTGAGGCGGCCAAGGCTACCCAAAGCGGGCGGAGGCAGCCCGGCCCGAGGCACAGCCGTAAGTGTCGTTACCTTTTGCTGTATTTGCCTAATCGGGCTTGTCGGGTTCTTACCATTTGTTCTGCAGCTTGTGCGGGAGAACGTGACGGCGGCGCAGCGACTTGAAACGGCGCCTTGCAGCCGCCGAGGAGCGGATGGAAGACACCATCGCCCTCCCGACCCCCGCCGCTGAATCTCGCCGATCCGCACGGAGGGGGCTACGACCGACGCAGCTCGGGGAACGCTACCCTTCGGTCTCAAGCTTCGGTGCGGTGCCGATCGTTCCTACAACAAACACGGGTGTTTGTTCATGGAGCGGCCTCGCGCCGCCGCCGGGCATGCGCTGCTCGTCCGGCCGCACTATCCCCGGGTGGAGTTGTCCCGGGTCGAGGCGGGTTTTGCCCGACCACGCCGGGTTGCCGACGGGGAGAAGCCGAGCGCCGAGTCCTCCGATGCCGCCAAGCCAAGGTAGTAGAGGACCTTGACCTGTTCGGGCGATGCCGAGGCGTATGCGCCCTAGAGAAGAGCGTTAGAATTGACTTATGTATTATGCGGTGGAGACGCCGCCTCAGAAATGATGTTAATATCACTTTTGTTATGCATGTAATGTGTTTGCCGTAATGCCCCCAAGCAGGTGTGACTTTGTCGCCTTGCCGACCGCCCAAGTTTCCTAGTATCTCATAGCGCTAAGGGTATGTTCCTTGTATTGCGCTGTGAGGGTACCAGGGTCCCCCTGAACCGCCGGCCGGCCTTCCATAACGCAGAGCGCCGAGCTCGCTAGCACGTGTAGGTTTGGGTCGTGAATGTGGTTGTTCCGATCGGTTTGAGTTAAAGTGCGTGCATCGGGCGGTCTTATCGGGCGTATAGTGCGTGGATAGCACATATGAAAATGAATGCACGAGGAGAAAAAAGAGACAAGACAAAAAGACATCAAATCATATATATATTTAGATTACAAAGGGAAACAGAGTACATATCTTTATTCATCTTGACTTATCAGCGTAAAAACGTATTAGGTGCTCTACAAGTGCCGAGTTTGGGATATCGCGCCCGCCCCGACTCCACCAGCCTATAGGACCCCGGCTCGGGTGACCTCCTTGACGATGAAGGGACCATCCTGTGGGGAGGAGAGCTTATGCACGCCCGCGGAGCTCGCGGCGGCGACGTAAGACCGTGATCGCCGACCGCTGGCGGGCGCCCCCGACGCCGCGGGGTCGTAATAGCGACGGACGCCCTCTAGGTACTTTGCCGATCGGATGCAAAGCGGGCTAGGCGCTTTTCTTCGGCGCGTCGACGACGCCGGCGCGCGCGCTTGGTCGGAGATTTCCTCGAGTAGTTTTCCACTCTTGGTGAGCGGAAGGCGACGCCCCTGGGTAGGACGGCCCGACCCGATACCATGTAGTAGGGGAAACCCCCCGTGTTCGATCGGTCAAGGCGGCGCAGCCCCCGTGATCGGGCCGGGTGGAAGTTCCTTCACCCACCTTCCCGGTGCTTGTCGCCCTTCCGTACAGCGCTTTTTGCGCGCCCAGATCATTCCGCTTTGCGCTGCCGCCCGGGCCGCTGGCGTGGGTGCGCAATGTAGACATATTTGACCAAGATGGAGCGCTTTCACAAAACTCCCGTAACTCGCTTTCCCCGAAAGTTTGACCCGAGGTCGCTGATGATGCTGTTCGATGCCAAAGCGGTGAACGATTTCCTCAAAGAACTCGGGCGGCCTTCTTGCTTGTCGAGTCCGGGCGAAAGTGGTTTGTACTCAATCCACTTGGAGAACTTGTCGATGGCGACCAAGACGTATTTAAAATTGCCTGGTGCGGCTCTGAAGGCCGATCCGTCGAAGTCCCCGCACCGCGAACGGCCAGGCCGACTGATCGCCATTAGAGCGTGGCCCCGCATGTGAGGTCGCTTGGCGAAGAACCGGCATCCCCCGCAATGTCGCACTGTGTGTTCCTCGCGGCTCGGCCACGGGCGGCTCGGCCAAGAAAATCCAGCTCGGAAGGCTCTCGACTGTGTTCCGAGAGGCGCAATGGCTTCCACAGTCCAAAGATGTATTTCTTTAGTATCTTCAAGCCTTCGGGTCGCAGAACGCACTTTTGCGTAACGTTAGCGCATGCCACAAGATCGCCGAGCCCTCTACCAGACGTAGTGCTTGCTCCGCCGTACAAACGCCTCGCCTCGCTTTGTCCCACCGGACCTCGAGTTGGTGAGGTATCTCGATGAACGGGAGCGCCACCTTCGCCGCCGCTGGCCTTGACGAGCGCGATCGCCTTTCTCCGCAAGTGGGTCGCTGGGCGCGCCCCGCCTTGGCCGATAGATGGTGTCGAGGTCGCGGCGCAAATACGCCGGGCGGAATGGCTGCCGTCGTAGAGCCTAACTTGAGAGCCGATCGGCCTCTCGAAGTTTTCTTCCCGAACGATGTGGTGGAACTCAATGCCGTAGAATTTGTTCTCGAAGCTTCCGATTTCCGAGCAAGAGGCGCCCATTTTCTCGTTGGTGCAAGACCGCCTTTTGTTTGCCCGGTTGACGACCAGCCGAAGTCGCCGAAGATTTCCAGCGTTTAATCCCCGTGGATATAGCAATCTTGATGCCGTGAATGGCAGCTTCGCATTTCTGGGCGGCGTTGTTAGATGCCTTGAAATGTATTCTCAAGACGATCGGAGTTCCTCGCCGCTTGAGATACAAGTACGACCCCGCACACTGGCACCGCCACATTTAGCGCACCGCCAAAGTACATCTTCCAAAGGCCGGGGTGCTCAAAGTGGGATCGTTCCTGCATGTCCGTCCACTCGGGCGATGAAGTCGGGCGAGCGCCCGACTTTATCGCCCTCAGCGGCTCGCTGCCAGATTCGACGGTGTATGCGCCCGATTTCAATCGCCCATTTGGCGACTCTCCCGCCGACCTCCTTGTTCTTTATGATGTCGCCGATCGGGTAATGGGACACCACCGTCACCTTGTGAGACTGAAATAGTGATTCACTTTACATGATGTCGGTAGGGACGGCGTAGATGAGCTTCTCAGATTTTGGTAACGAAGTTTTGGACTCGCTCAGACCTCGCTTATGTAGTAGACCGGGCGCTGCACCTTGAATGCATGCCCGGTTCGCCACGCCGACGACGACCGGCTGGAGAGACCACCCGATTCGTTGCTGCGATGTAAAGGAGGAGATCCTCGCCGGTAGCGGAGCCGCAGAGAGGGGGGCCGCCAAGAAAACCTTGAGCTCCTTGAATGCCTCGCCAGCCTTCGGAGTCCAAACAAACTTGTCGGACGCCGAGTAAGCGGAAGAAAGGCATGGCCCTCTCTCCTAGCTTGAGATGTATCGACTTAGGGCTGCCAAGCAGCCGGCGAGCTTCAGACTTCCTTGATATTGGTTGGCGGCAACATCTTGGTTATGGCCGACACCTTCTGGTTTGGTTCGATACCGTGGTCGCTGACCGTATTCCCCGAAGCAGATTCCCGAGGAAGCCCGAAAATGCACTTGTTTGGATTGAGTTTCCATCGATACACTCGAGACTTTTGAATGTTTGGTCAAGGTCGGCGATTAAGCAATCGGCGGTTTTAGATTTTACCACAACGCCGCCGACGTAGGCCTCGACGTTGACGCCTATCCGATCCTTCGTGCATGCTTGAATTGTCCGGGGGTACGCCGCCCCAAAGATTCTTTAGGCCGGGGACATCGCGTGTAGCAATAGGCGCCGAATGGAGTTATGAAGGCCGCCTTGACCTGGTCGGACTCCTTTAGGGCGATCCGGTGATACCCGAATAGCGCCAAGAAACGAGGGAGTTCGCAGCCCGGGCGGTGGAATCTACGACCTCGCCGATGCGAGGGAGAGTGAACGGGTCTTTAGGGCGTTGTTTGTTAAGATCGGTGTAATCAACGCACATTCGCCATTCTTTATTGCTTTTTATGACGAGGACCGGGTTTGCCGCCCACTTTCGGGCGTGATACACTTCTTTTGATAAAACCCGCGGCTAAGAGCCGGTTGATTTCTACCCTAATAGCCTCTTTTTCTTGTCCGGGCGCCAATCGGGCGGAGCTTCGCTTGACCGGCTTGGCGGAGGATGAGACCTTTCGTGGCGTGCTCGGCATACTTCCTCGGTATCCGGGCATGTCCGCAGGTTTCCATGCGAACACGCCCACGTTGTCCCGAGGAAGCCGACGAGCCGCCTTCCTATTTGGGGTCGAGGTTGGCGCCGATCCGAGTGACCTTGAGGGGTCACCCGTGCCCAAGTCGATGACCTTGGTCTCCTTGTTCTTGATGGAGGAGCGCGGTGGTTCATTGACCGGGATCTCCTGGTCTTCCGGGCGGCACTTCTTTGGAGTCGGCGAGGCACGCCAGCATCTTGGCAAGGCCGGCCGGGCGGTCTCGTTGATGATGTAGTTTTCTTTGCTCGCAGCGCATGCTCGTGCCTCGTGTCGGCGCGAGGGTGAGCACACCACCGTGAGCCGGCATCTTCATCACGAGGTAGGCGTAGTGAGGGACCGCCATAAACTTGTGCGGGGCCGGGCCCCAAAGATGGCATGATGGGTCGTGGTCGAAGTCCGCGACGAGAACAAAGGTTTTTCCTTACGGAACCGGCCCGGGTGCCGAATCAGCATCGGGCAGGTCACTTGGCCGAGCGGCTCCGATGGCTTGTCCGATGATGCCCCGTAACGGAGATTCGGCCGGGTCAGGGCCTCTTTTCGGGATGCCGAAGTTCCCTGAGCGACTTTGGGAAGAGTATGTTCAAGGAGCTCCCGCCGGCCGATGAGGACACGCTTGAAGTGGACGTTGCCGATCACCGGGTCGAGGACCGGGGAAACGCCCGGTATGGTATGTCCGACCACCGGTCCTCCCCGCCGAAGGTGATGGGCTGGGTCGGACCATGGCGGAAGGCGGGGTCGGCGATGGTTTTCGCCGGAGACCGCCATGACCCTCCCCGGGCGGCCGCCTTCTTGCTCCTCTTGCTCTCCATTGCGTGGGCCCACCGCAGATCGTGGCCACGCTCTTGGACGGTGTTTGGTAACGGCACCGCCTGTTTCGGTCATCTTCTTTGTCGCCGCCGCTTTTTGTCGCCGCCCGCGCCGGGCGTTGGCGCTTCATGTCTTCTTCCCGAAAAACTTTGCCGAGCCCGTAGCATTGGCGCATGGTGTGCGCCGCGTTTGTGGATCGGGCACGGCTGATCCAGACTTTGTCGAACTCGGCGCCGAGGTTTCGCTTGACCCGCGACTTGACGTTGTTCACGCCGGGCCGGGCGCCCCCGGTATCGGGTCCGAGCGGTCGCGCGGTTGTCGTGGCGATGATCCGCCTTCGATCCTCCGTCGGTGTTGCGATCGTTGGGCCGAGGAGCTCCCCCGGCGGCGGAGGGGGCATGGGCCTCTTCCCCGCGACGAGGTCTCGTGGTGCCCTTCGGGCTCCTCTCCCCGTGCGTAGGCGTCGGCGGTTTTCATCGGCTCGCCGATTGTTTCGGGCGTTTCCGTGGAGCTTCGCCAGGGAGTTGCCGTATGTAAGGCCTCTGATGAAGGCCGTGATGACGCCGGTGTCATTGACGTTGAAGGCGACGCCGGTGCGCTGCGGGAGAAGCGGCGAATGTATTGTCGAGCGTCTCGCTGGGACGTTGCGCCAACCTTCGAGATCGCGGCGCCGCGGGTTTGGCGATCACACGTGGCCATGTAGTTGTCCACGAAGAGCTTCCCGAGCCGTGCCCGCTTGTCGATGGAGTTCTCTTTCCAATCCCTTGAACCGCCCAGATCGGGAGGCCAAGATGACAGGCAAGTAGTTTGCCATCGCAGTCTTCCGTTCCCCCGCGGCAAATCCGATCGCTACGGGCAGACGCTTGGAGCCACCGCCGGGGTTAGCCTTGCCGTCAGGGCTCCACTGCCCGGGATCCGAAGTGACCGGGCCACCGATGGGACCGGCAGCCGCCGAGAGGGGCTTGGGGCCTCGACACGGGCGCCGCTAGGCGCCGGAGCCCCGTGCTCGGCGCGTCGGCTTGCGACGGCGGCGCCCATCTCGGGCGTTGTAGGCATCGGTGCGTTCGGGCGCCGATGACGGCGCGAGCGCCACGCCCGGCATTGATGATCGCGACGGCGCCGGGCGGGCGGCCGGGTTGATGGACGGGTTCCGCGGGTTGTTGCCGCCTCCGCTCGGCCAAGGGCTGCGCTTACCTCCCCGCCATTGTGCGACGGGCGGGACCGCCGATCTTCCCGATCGATGGCGGCTTGACCCGGAGGTGGAGGATCCGGACGGCATCTCCCGTAGCCTGCTCACCCGCACTTGAGCAGCCTTTGATAAAAAGCTTTAGCCCGGTTTACCCGAGGGGCCTGGGCGAGTGCCTCGAGTTCGCTTGGCGGCGACGGCGAGGTTGGCGCCGGGGTTGGCGCTACGATTTGTTCGCCGATGTAGACAAACTCGTCCGCCAGTTCCTCTCAGAGGTGACGCCCCGCCGGCCAAGATCTCGGAGGAGACGCCGCCCCTGCTTCCTCGTAGTTACACGGCGCGCTCGGCTCGATCGGGCGCTGCGCGCTATCGCTGTCGGGCGCGATGTCCATCCGCTGCCTCGCCGCCGGGGTCCTCGTCCGGCGAGACCGCCGAGCATGAAGATCCGCGCCGGGTATACCGGGAGGGTGTAATTTCGCCGAGGGTTCCGCCCACCGACAACGATTGATGTATCTAGATCGGATCCGGGAGAGGCATCGGAGTCGAACCGGGCTGCTCCTCCAGATGGTGTGGAGTGACTCGTCGTCCTCCGCCAGTGGAGCCGTACCATGTTAACGGTCGGCGATGGGGTGTCGACCGGGTGATGGTTGGGCGAAGTTGTCGCCGGTGCTACTTCCCTCGGTGGGTACCCGACCTTGCGGCCGGGTGATGCCACCATGGTTGTAGATCCTGTTCCTCCGGGATGTTCCGCGATGGCGCCCCGCCGAAAGTGGTTTGGGTGCCGAGGAAATCTCCTGTAACCACCGGGGCCCAAATCCGGTGGGTCGTCCCGCTAGCCGCGATGGGACGCCCAGTCCAGTGGGCCTCACCGGATGGCCGATGGCTCGGCGGGGCGGGTGGTCGGATCGGGCGTGGTGCCCGGGCGGCGCGCGCTGGTTGCCATCCCGATCCGACGGGGTGGGTGCTCGCCGGTTGCTCGCGAAGCGCAGTTTTCAGCCGAAGTTCGACGCACTCGCAGAGTGCCTCCACCGACCCGGCCGATGAGCTCAATCAGGTCGCCGGAGTTGACGGGGTTCCTCTCCGACGGGGCGCTGCAAATGCCGCCCTCCGGGGAGGATCGCCGCGGCCTCGCTTGGAGGCGTCTGCTCGGGGTCGGCCGGGGCCGACGCATGCCCGGTTCCATCGGATGGGATCCGGGGTTGGCCGCTCTCCCCGCCATCGTGCTCGGGCGGCGACGGTCCACGTGATGGATCCGACGGTGAAGGTCATGCCCGACGCGGCGGAGAGAGCGACGGTGGAAGGAGTAACCATCTTGCTCGCCGACGGATCTCAAAACGCACACCCCTACCTCGGCGCGCCACCGCCGACGATATCTAGTCGGCAGCCTACCTTGGGGGTGCCCGAGGTAGTAGATGAGATCGAGGGTGGTGAGGTGCGCGAGATCAAGAGCAAGAAAGTAACACGAGACACGGGTTTAGACAGTTCAGCCGAGGTGACGTAAAACCCTAGTCCCGTGTTCTGCTTGTGGATTATGATCGGGAACAATCCGCTTTTGAGAGGTCCCCGCCCGCCTTATATAGTCGGGGGCGAGGGTTACAAGATCAATCTAATCTTGCTTTCCCCGATCGGCACACCCAAATGACCAGAAATCCTAGGTTCAAGGAAACCGACGCCCGATGATCTAGGCGAATCATATCTGCATGCCGAGTCTTGCGCCTTACTCCACGGTCCTCCGGTAGCGCTCGGCATGGTCTTCTTCTGCCGGGCCTTTGCCGACCGCTCGGCCCAGGCCCTCGGCTGAGGATACCCGGGGGAGCAATCCCCACAATCATCGCCCAGGGATATAAAAGGAGAGGCACCCCCTTGGGGAGGAGACCCCATTCATTCATTCTCATTTGGAAGTCCGATCATCAGCCAGAAACCCTAATCAGAGCTCCTTAGCTAAGACCTAGATAGCTAGATTAGAACTAGAGGGAGGCAAGCGCAGTTTGGATTCCGGAGCCATCAAGAGCTTGGATTTGGTATAGATCTTACCTCCTCTCGCCTTTGTTCTCTTTCATTGTATAGTTATATGATTGCTACAATTGAATTGATGAATTCTCATTTACTTATATTCATAGTTATTATGTTCTTTGTCTACTATGGTTATATGCTTAGTATAGCTAGATTAACATTATGTTTATCCATAGGTTCGTATAGCACTCATCTAATTGATTGTTGGGTGAGTGATAAACATTGTGTAAGCGTGGTGCTTATACGTTGTTTATCTCGCGAATGCACCCTATAGACCGGGTTTGGTAGATCGCGGGTGTGACATTCCTGTTGAGTCCTATGTAATCCGAACCCCGCTTATAGGCACAAGAGGGGCTTGTATACTGGCGGAAGGGCGAGCTATGTTCTCAAACCTCCTTAGTATGTCCACTATGAATAAATGTAATGCTAACCTTAGCCATGATTACTAGGTGTATTGCACTAACCATAATATACATTGACATATAGCTAGGAATAACCCAGAATATCTCTTGATGTTCTACTAGCAACCCTAATGATATAGCTATGAGTCTCTATCTGCTTATGCCGATGATTAAATACTTATTTTATCAATTATTTTGTGACTTACCCCCCGCATTGAGTAGCGAGGACATGGTTATGCCTATTCGTTACCCTCTAGGTCAACACACTACCTTTACACAGCCATGTAGACCTTCCTTTGGGAAAATATAAATGACAACCCGAAATACTGGGTAAAATGCTACAATGGTATTTGATCCGTGGCGCTATGGATACATTTCTATATTCTAAATAGTGGCATGATTTAATACCACACCCCTTGGTGTTATGCTGGGGATGACAACTTGGCATTCTAGTGGCGGTGCGCTATTCTAGCATTCTTGGCGCCGTTATTAGAGATAATATTAAGAGGTGTCAACAATAGTCATATATACAAACATCACTATCTTATAACCATGTAACCATGTATTTAGTGCTTCCATACAATCTAAGGGCACCAACACAATACATAAATATGACAAATTTAATAGGAATAAACCAATACACCTAGTTTCAAATAAGCAACCTACTTCAAATGCAAATAATCCCGAGTATAAGAAGATTATGTGTACAAAATAATGTAGCACTACAAATCACAGATAAATTCAAATCCTAGAACATTCTACATATGAACTACAACCCTAACCCTAACAAATTTCACAAGACACAGGCATCAAACCAAACAATAATAAACTAGTACCAGTATGAGAAGATGTGTAAACCATAGCTATCAAAACCACACCAGTCAAAACCACACCAGTCCAGACAAAAACAGTGTAAACCAAAGCAAAGGTAAACCAAGAAAAACATGATAGGATAGGGGAGTCTTACCTCAAAGACCAAATGTTTCCAACTAATAGTGCTCAAACAATCTATGTCACTTCAATGGAGAAAATGGGAGAAAAGGAGGAGAGAAGGGAGGAAGAACAGTGCTCCTCACGAGTGAAGAAGGAAAAAGCAAATAAGAGAAGAGGGAGAGAGAGCATGGGAAAAGGGACTTTACAGCTGAAATCCGCTGTCGGCGCCAGCGGGTCGGGCGTGATGCCTTTGCCGGATGGGCCTTCGGCCGCGAAACCCCTAGCGCCGTCGCGCCCAGGCCCGCCTGGCGTGACAGCTTGTCACGCCCGACGCGGTGGCGCGACGGGTGGACCCCCCCCAACTCACACGTCGGCATGCGGCCGGCACGGCGCCAGCCGAGGCGGACCCGTCACGCCACATGCAATCGGGCGTGACACAATGGGTTTGGTCACGCCAGCGGAGTGGCGCGACCAAAGAGGCCATGGCGTGCAATATGTTTTCTTACGGGATTATGATTACAATTACTTTAAAAAAAGGAATAAAAATAAAAAAAATCCGAGCTACGGATAGTGAGTAGACGCTGCCTGAAAAATATAGAGAGCGATTAATAGCAGTCATAGAGAACACGATACACAAGGTGTTGAACGTGTTTTTTTGCCCCACGGTCGGCAAGCCGGACCTCATGGAGCCTTATACCGAGGCTGTAGAAGGTGCTTTAATGGGTATTGATTTTATTTAAAAACCCCGTCTCTAGAAACTAAACAATTTTAGGAGCGGATATAGTGGAGAGTGTTAGCAACCATACTACAAAGTGTTTTTAAAACTTGCAAAACAGAAAACAGTAGAAATGTGACCTCTTGTCTAGCCTGACAGCCTGAGCCCTCTTACCACACCACTCCATGTCTCAATCACTTGTGGCCATTTACATGTTAATCCCTCCGTTTCAAATTATTTGAAACTATAAGATGTTTTGGCTTTTCTAGACAAATTATTACTTTTACTATGTATATCTAGATGTATATCTAAGTCCACAACAAAAGATACGTATCTAAAACATCAAAACATTTTATAATTTGGAGTAGAAGGAGTATCATTTTGTTTTCTAATAACTTCTACAGATATTTTATTGAATTTTTTATCTAAACCAATTGTTCAAATTAAAAAATCATATAAATTTATTAGATCTCATAAAGCTCTATAACTTTGCATAGAGCATGTATACATCTAAGGCAGTTTAAAAAATTAAAAAAAAATAAATTTAAGAATCATCTAAGAACTCAACGAACTTCTGGCCCAAACTTTGACTAGAATCCTGTCAATTATTAAGTTTTATGTGAGCTTTAATGCTTTGCTATTAAGCTTGTCATTATCTGACTTTATTTTAGAAGTTATAAATTTACTTCCATCAAAACTATTTTCAAGACGAGCCATCGTACCAACTACCTCCAAAAATTGAGCTATGTGGGTGGTTGGTGTTACCAATAGTCCAAACTAGAAGTATACCCCCGCGTTGCCACTGAATTTTTCTTAAAAATAAATATGCTATATATATGAAGCATCAATATATTGATGTTCTATATACTGTGTATTACATATATATTGATTTATATCAGAACGGGTAAAAAATCGTTAAGCTAATCAAATAGAGGAATATGCGATCAGGTGTATTACAATAGAATATTTGATTACATTATAGAGGAATATGCGACAAAATAAATAACATAATTAGATGACATCTATGTTATTATAGATTACAGATTTAAAGTATTTCACGGATAGAGATGATATAGACATTTTTTACAATTAACAGGGGATGGCATGGATTTAGAGGAGAATGATTTGGACATCTTACATGAAGAGATAGAACATTAGTGGGTCACTTAGCGGAGAATGATGTGGATATGTTACATGAAGAGAGAAATTATCTAGTGGGGTTTAACTTTATAGAAGTTATAGATACCAATCATCTCTAGAAAATGTTGCTCTGGGGAAGTGCGTTAGTTGAATCCTCAAATGAATTCAAAGAAAAAGTCACCCCGTGGTCTGCCCATGTAAACCTATCATCCGCAAATGTGGCATGTTCTACCACTCACAATGCACTTCCTCCCTTACTTTTCTCTCATGAACACACTGCTAGGCAGCCACGACATAGGATAAGGGGTTTAGTTAGTATGGACAATATATTGCTAGCCATTATCTCGGTGCTTGTCACTAGCAATGAATATTGGGTTGTATATTACAAATGACGATGATAAGGCTATGTGTCAAATGAAGAACTCAATATAATCGTAGCACAAGACATAAAAAAAAACTTGACCTGCACGGGGTAAGATAGCCTCGGGCATTGCATATAAGAAGAAGACCTTCTCACACAGGTCATATAGCTTTAAGGCCCTCATTGTGAGGTAATACCCTAATCATGTGTTGGTGGATTGTATTGATATCCGGATGTATAGTGTCTCTATGGAATGTCCATTCATCCATGGATATTGCCTGGATTGGGACATCAAGGGATATTGCTTGATGAGGCTCTAGGATGTTTGTTGTTTGTTGCAATGAGATGTCTGTTGGATATGATGTTGTAGGAACTTCTGCTGGCGTTGTAAAGCTCGGAGGAAAGATTACAAATTGGATTTCTTTCACTATTATGATAATTTAAAATAACCTCTAATTTGCGCTGAAACATCGTATCTTCAATTTAGTAGAATCTAATCATCACTGCCAATAACTGGATAAATGTTTACCAAAAAATTACCCATGTATACTATTATAAAAAAAAAATCTATAAACTAAT
>JADLZL010007542.1:0-21008 GCA_015844335.1 Chrysopogon serrulatus | reverse complement strand
TATGCCCTCTAGATGCGCTATGTGCTGAAAACATTGTCTGGCATCCTCTCTAGATGTGCTACGTGCTGAAAACATTTGTCTGGCAGTTTTGTTGGGCCATTTTCCTTTTTCTTTTTCTTTTGGCTATTGGGCCTCACGGCCTAGCAATTTGCCATTCGGACACAGCACGATAGTCAAAAGTAGAGGTTACATAAATTCATTAATTTATGATGAGTACTTTGATTTTTAAATAAGTTTGTAATTTATTATTTCTAAATAAAGAGGATATGTTAAAATCTACTTGGTACAGATCACTAAATTACAAATACCAACAGACATTCAAATTACATAGGAATCATATCTAAGTTCTCCCTTCAACTTTCTCGTCTCGTGTCTATGTTGCATCGCTCCATTTTGAACGATGCAAAGCTAGGATCAACTCCTCCCGTTACCAAACAATCCTAGGCAAACTATAGTGTATAAACAATATATTTGTATTTAAACTCAACAAATGTAGCACTCTTAGCCATTTCTGTCTAAATGTACCGCCAAGACATGAGATCCACGATGGGATTTAAATCCTCGCGAGAGGATGAGGATGCAAATTAATTGGGACTAAAGCTTCCCCGTGACCTTTGGGAGGGAGGACGGGGGTAGAAACCATTTCCCAACAGGATATTTCGGGCCACTATCTTTAGGTTGCAATAGATTTATACCCCTGTTCGTTCTTTGTGACTTTGTAACGCCGTATAGAATGGAGATTCATCGAGTGAGAAGAAATGAAATCACAAACAGAAAATAGCACATAAAGTTGTAGAAACATTGGTAAATAAATACTGCTTTTAATAATGTTAGTCAATTGGTAGTAAGAACAACAACCTATATCAGTATATCATTGGTACCTTATCCGATCACGTACCTCTCTTCGTCGCCCTGCCCAGCCTCAATGGTGCGCAAACATGTGATGAAGCACCGCGGACCTGGCTCGTGTTCCACCTGGCCGGATCTAATGTTCGCTTGCTGTCTTCTTGGGTGCTTGCCGTCCATTGCGTGGGCTCAGCCAGAGGGATGATCAAGACGGTCAAGAAGACCCCGCCTCCCGAGTCTCGGAGATGCATGGCGGCGCAAATGACAAGTCCCAGGACGACTTCGACTACCTTATCAAGCTGCTCCTCTGTGAGCAGAGATCGGATCGGAGGAGAGAAAAGACAGAGGAAGAAGGGAAGAACAGAGAAGAGACAGGGGAATACGCAACCAGGAAGATTAGTTTAGATTGTTTTTTTGGTAATTTGTTTGATGCCTCTCTTCTCCTTGCTTCTCTCTATTTATACATCGGCAATGCCATTCGGCGCGGCCCTGACGCATTATTTGTGTCTAGCCTAAGACGCACGCCATTCGGGTCCCATGATGAGCCGGTTCGGTCGCTTTGATGCGGTCGCTGCGCTTCCGTGCGGACCGGGCTGCGGTGTCCGTCCCCGATGTTCCTGTGTGTCCCGATGCGGGTGGCCGACACCCTCCCCCCCGAAAAAGCCAGCTTGTCCCCAAGCTGGAGCTTGAGGAAACCTTTGTTGCAAAGCTTCGAGGTCCTCCCACGTAGCCAGTGAGCGTGGAAGGCCGGACCATTGTAGCACTTGAGGAACAACCTGCGGTTTCGGATGCACGAACACGACGTTGTAGGACCTTGAGGGGGTACTGCAGGCCTTCGAGTGAAGATGGTAACTCAGTAACACCCCCGGTGTTACGCGCCAAATCATTGCTAAATCATTTCATAAGCATCGTGTGATGTGTTATTGCATGTGTGGAAGTATATAGAAAGTTGTTGTTAAGCTAAAAATGTCAATAAAATTGTTAAATAAAAGTTAGCCTTTATTGCTCTTTTATATCACTTAAGGTCAAAGATCAATTTTTATTAAGCAAAAGTAATATATAACTTGTATGTGGTACCTAAATGAATTTTGTAGTATAATGTTTGTAGGAAGTAATGCAACTCGTCTCATGGAAAGATAATTCTATTAACTAGTTTTACTGATGGCTTAGAAATCCAACTTAAATTAACTTTCAGCTCAGGACTAAGCTTTTTCCTAAGTCTGGAAACCAGCTGACGAAGCTATGTTGGCAAGAGATTTTTTTTGTAAAATCTAGCTAGGCAGTGATGCAGTGTTATAGTCTTAATTAGTAGCCTAATGAACTATCTTTAGAATGGTTAGATTGTTTGGTCGAGAATCTAGACGGTAAGCATAGAAAACCTTGCCCCAAAAAAGCCTCAAAACCTCACTTTGTCTCGGCCATGTTCATGCTCCGGCCGAGCTCTGCAACGTTGTCGATAGAACCGGCTTGGCGTGTGCATGGTTTCTTCCTTGCTCAAGTATAGGCCGAATACGATGCCTTGTATAGAAGTCTGAAGTGCCCTCTTGAGCCATGTTAAGTTGGTTGGGCCGTATCCGGGCTAGTTTGGTCGTGGTCGTCGCTTTAATAATCGTGCACAGCACTGGTTGGCTCGACGTGGTGATCACCGCGCTCTGCGTCCACGGGACACTCTGCCCGGGCCAACCTGCGCCCGTGTCGCCTCGCTGCCCGCCCCCCCCCGCTGCTCGGCGTTGCGTTCTGGCCGGCACAGCGTCGCTGCCGCCGTCGCGTCTTGTTGCTCGCTTGCCGCCATTCGCGTCTCCGCCCGGGCGGCCGTCCTCGCCAAGGGCCTTGCCACTTATGGCACTGCGGCCGCCCGAAGGCCAAGCCTCTCCTCTCACTCGAAGCGTGCGTGCGTTCCTGGAGCTCGAGGTAGACGTGAAACTGGCGCCTCGGCCGACCGCTTCCTGCCAACGTAAGGACGGCCGTAGCTCGCCGGGGACCCCGCCGCCATTAAATTCGGGCAGAGGTCACCTCAAGCCGTTCCATCCGGTCACGGGCTTCGCTTTTAATCCCTTGAGCCATCCGACCCCACCATGCTTTGATTTGAGCCGTGCCAAGCTCCAATTTGAAGCTTCTCTGGCTCTTGGGGTCGCCAAATAGCCGTGAACGGCGCACTGGACACACCAACCATCTCAAAGCCGCAGCCCAATTGATGGCATCCACACCTTCGCCTCAACCTCCTTCCCACCCCGCCTCTTCGCTGAAACCCTATCACCACCTTGAGCCGCTGGCACGGTCGTGCCGGCCGTGGTGCGCCGCCGTGCTCTCCTGCCGCACGCGGCCAGCACCTCGACCCTCCTCTCACTCAACCAACACCGCTAAAGGTTCGGGGTGAGTCCCTTTGTGCTCGAGCCGCCGGATAGTTGGGCGAGTGGCTACCCGCTTTTTACCCAACGACCGCGCCACCGCGGCAGGCCGCCACACGTCCGCCGCCGCGCCGTAGGGTTTGCGCTGCTTCTCTAGTCGCGCTAGTACTGCCCAGCCTTGCGCGAGCCGTAGTATGACGGTTCCGGCCACTCCGTGATCGCCGACAAGGTCCCTCGCCGCCGGCCGAGCCACCGGCAGGCCGCGCTCTGCGCCACGCCGCGCCAGCCGCCGGGGCTTGGCTTTGGTGAAGATAAGAAAGGATAGGGTGCTGGGTGCAAACTGTGTGAGTATAGAAATAGTGCCAACAGTCTCACGCGAATAGCTAGAAGTTCAGGGGGTTTTCTGCAAAGCCGCCGAGGCGCCATTGTCTCCCCCCCCGGGCCGCCTTTCAGCGTGGGGGCGAAGCCCAAGTTGGGCCGGTCGGGCCGGTTGTTCCTTTCCTTTTCCTAGTAAATTAGAAATGGCCTTTTCTTTTTAATTGCTTGAAATGAACTTTGGAAAATCATATAAAATAGTAGAAAAATCCAAAAATGATGAAACCAATTTTGTTAGTTTCCTAAATTCATGCTCTATCCAATGGTGTAGCTTGTTTATGCTTTTCTGTTAGGTTTTCAGTGAATATTTAATTGCTTTAATATGCTTGTCTTTAATAGGTTAATTTAGATAATGATTTATCATGGCAATAAGTTAGTAAGCTCTAAGCTTTATGCAAGTAGCTTTGTTGCGTGTACATGCATGCTCGCTGTAATAGTGGTAGCTCCTAATGAGTTAGTCTATTAAGGTGAATAAGATACCATAGTTAGAGTATATAATAAAATGACTAGAAGGTAGTTATAACTTAAGGTTGTCACGAAACGATGCTTATGGAGTTTGATGCTTAGCCTATCATGTTAGCCATTAGAGCTAGTTGATAGCTGAGTCTATGTGTGTTTATTTTAAGAGTTGTTGTTGTCTTTGTTCATCGCATCATTATCGCATGCATGTAGAGAACGAGTCCGTGCTGTTGCTTCCCGACGACACCGAGTACGAGGAAGTGATCGAGGAGTACGAGGAGATACTCGTGCCGGGGGAAGTCCAGGAGTCTCAGGAGTTCCAAGAGCTGTGGGTGACTGACTCTGCTGACCCGCCTGCCCAAGGCAAGCCCCGGTGCATAACCTATATTTTATGAATCTATGAATATAAATGTGGTGCATTTACGTTGCAGGAATTTTATGAAACCCACATGCATATATAAATCTATCCTATGAGTCCTACTAGTTTAGGTTCGATGTAGCTGCTATGCTTAGGATATCGGTAGCGTGAGTAACCTACCGTTACTCACAACAGGATTTATTATTTAACTCACATGGATAAAGTGGTGGAAATGAATATGTTGACCGGGCAGGGATATGGCATGGTTCTTGGTGGTGTGTAACAAGTTATGTCCTGCGGCCACAGGCTTAACTTGGTTGCACGGCTTCCCTGTCCGCGTCGGTTAAGGACCGATCGTTGCTAAGGGTTGAAGGTTAAGCCACAGATCTCCTTGTCCCGAACACATACGTGTTTATGGGAGCTCGGAAGGCTTGCTCTCTCTCTTGTCCTGGGTTCCGGCTCGTCTGGACCTACTGTATGGGGGCGGAGATGGTGGAGGTCCTTGCACCGCATTACACGGCCGGGCCGGTAATGTCGGGGGCTTGGAGTCCAAGTTTGGACAGGGACCTGGAGCCTCGGGCAGGGGAAAGCAAGTTGTTCTTGTCTGTGTCTAGGATGCAGACGGGGAGTGTGTCTCGGGGCACCCAGCTGGGCAAATTGATTCACGAATCGCCGTTCAATGAACGGTACGGCGAGGGCTTTATTCTGGCATCGTAGTAAGAAATGGAAGTTGAAAGAGAATAAAGATGGATCTGATTGCTTACCGCATGCTTGCAAATAGACAGGTGCTTACATAGTATGATTAGCTATGGAACTAAAATACGGCTAATAACCTGAAAGGTAAGGACTTATGCTTAGTAATGCTTTCTGCAACCAAACTCAACCAGCAAGCCATATAGCCTACTCATATCCTTGAGAGTCGGGATACATAATTCCCAGTCGGGTAAGTCTTGCGAGTACATTGTGTACTCAGGGTTTATTTCCCTTGTTGCAGGTTCAGCTTAAGGAGTAGCTTGTGTGGAGGATTCATCCGGTGGGCAATGCATTTAAATCCTTGTATCGCTTTCCGCTAGAAGTTTGTTTCAGTTCCGCTGTTTTTAATTCCGCACTCTGAACTCTGGTATTGTAATGAATAAATTTTCAAGACTCTTGTTGTATGAAATGAACTAAGTGATGTAAGTTCCGTACTCAATGTATCCTGGTTAAATTTGTGGTTCATCGAGTTCTCCCGTTGGGTGTGCTCGACAGAATCGATTAAATTAGTACGCTCCCTTGGGTACTTAGTGTCTAATGGAAGGCAAGTACTCTTGTGGGTGTATTAATTTGGGCGGTTCTGCCACAGTAACGCAGCAACACTGTGAGTGGAAGGAATAGCAGATTTGAGTTGGGACACGTGGAATACCGGATGGATAGAAGTTGTGGCAGAACCTTCTAAATTATATGGCCCACAAGCACCTGACATTGTCCCTAAGACCTCTGTCAGCCATACTTATGTACCACATAACTCAGAATGTTCTGTCGGGTGAAACCCCGATGACACCACGATCCTCCAGGATCCACTTCTTACAAAGAACTTGCAGTATTACAACCATTTATACAAACATAACAGAGTAGCGAAAGATTTACAAAAGAAGATTACAACACTTGATCAGAGTTTGATTAAACAAAACTTAACTGGGTTTTGCGGAAGCGAAAAAAGAACTTTGTAGACGGAAGATATTTGATCATGCCAAGCCCACCGGTATGACCAAAGTCGACTTCACTAATCGGCACACCGCAACGGGGGGTCAAACAAACCCCCGAGTACAAAAGTACTCCGCAAGACTTACCCGACGGAAAAGAGGGGAGAAGACTCAGGAATGCTGGTTGATAGGAATCAAGGTAAGGCTTTAGCAAGAATCAATGACACCTTTGCGGAAAAGCGACTAATGTTGATCCTTACTATTCATTCTTATCTGATATTTTCATTAAGCATTAAGCTATCCATCTAGGTTATCCTAGTCTAGAGCAAACACTTGTCAAACAAGGTCTCGAATTCAAAACTTTCCAACCTCATCATCTTTCATCATTACTACGATGCCGGGACTCGGATCACGGCTCCCATATCGTGGAGCACACGACGATTCGAATCGCTTATATACCCGGCCGGGGCTTCCTAGCCGCACGATGTATGCAGGACCCAACATCTTACATACATCAACTCACGCTTGCATTTCTCCAGACCAGAACGGGTCCTAGCCACGAGAGCACAGTACACCATCTCCCTACGCCGTCAGTCACAACCGTCGACGGTGCGCTCGTAGTGTGGGTACACGCTACTTCCCGTCCCGGTGTCCGTTCTCGTATGGATCGTACAAGGGAGCTTACCGTCATTAGCATGCGACTAGTACTATCCAATAACCTCATGATCCCAGGGCCAAACAACGGACGGTCCTTAACCGACACAAAGTGGGCGACACTACACCGGGGCACTAGCCCCTCCTCGGTGCAAGTCACTCCACCGGCGTCTCAATTTACTCATCATCATGTTCTTATTGAGTATCCTTGACCCGATCGAAGTAAAGGATAAACAATAAGCAACATCAGGTTTTCGTAATTTCCCTCAACGGGGTATATTGTGATCAACTTTTGAAACCATTTTATTTGCAAAGCCTATGCTCTCAGCAAGACTAAGCATGTACTAAATATTTTCAAATCAAAACAGGTTTCAGGGATAGTATATCAAAGTACGGTAAATGCATCAAGATAGGATATCACTCAACTCCTACACCTAATGCATCATATCATCAACATAACATTATAAAAGACTTTTCGAAATTCAAGGAAGGGTTTAAATGCATCCGGGGCTTGCTGCGTTGTAGAGAGGTTAGTTGTTAATCTTGACATGCGACACCTTCGGTGGGATTCATCTCTTCGGGACTTGGATCAACACGAATCTTCTCCGAGGCTTGACCAACGGAAATCTTCACTCTCACGTAAACTATACGTAATGAAATGATGCGAGCTTTAATGTCATGCTTGACATGGTGTATGATGCAAGATAATCAACAAAAAGAAAGTTGAGAACAACTTTCCCTCGGGTATAACTTCATTTATTATTCACCAAGCATGCTTATCATTTGAATGCAACTATGCATGCATCTCCAAATGACATGAGTGATTAATCATGATGCATGAAACATTCGCTCCAAAGACATCAAACCTAGTTACATTATTTAACTTGAGTACAACTTTGCGTTGGGAAAAGTTGTCATCAAGGGTCCATGGTTAGCGACTACAACGACATAGGATGACGCAACACAATCAACGTAGATTGCCGAAGGTCATTAAGGTTAATGACCTAGGGTCATCACTCAATCCCAAAATCAATCAACCCTATGATGATTAAGGTTAATTACTAATTTATTAATCATTTTTATAGTTGTTGAAAGCCACTAATTAAACATGCTGATTAAAGATTAATTAAACACTAATTAATTAAGAAATTAACTAATACTATTAACCAGGTACTGAAATACTACGAACAAGATCAATTAATCAACTAATAGGATTAATACAAATATAATATCAGCATATTAATGCTATGAGATAGCAGGACTAAATATATCATGGACTTCATTCAACTTATAAAAGTAAGCAAGCATGTACTAACCATTTACTTGATTACTAGCTCACTAATTAAATATGAGGCTAGGATGATTATTAAGCAACATTGTTCACTTACTAACATCGTGGATAAGGTTACATGAAGATAATCATTTCAATGCTATGGGACAGAAAGATTAACCTACTCCATGGTCTCCAATTAATATCCAAAAGCAATCAACACTAAATCATTCTTTCTCTGTTTATTATTTGTTTTATTACTACTATGAAGCAAGCACAATTATTAAGCAAAACATACCAAGCCATGGATCAGTGGGGTGCGAGATGATTCATGGTCTTCAACCAACTCCAAAAGCACTCAAGTCATCACATAATTTATGCCAATCACTTAAGTAATTATTATCTAATTATTAAAGCATATAAATAGGGTAAAAATTAAATTTCATCAAATTAATCCTAAACTTTTTGTGGAGGTTAATTACATCATAAAACAGTGGCAAAACAAATTTCATAATATTTGGGTTATTATTTTGGCCTACAAAAATCAAATAGTATGCATTTATTAATTAAAGCATGGAATTATTGAGCATAACAAAATTGATTAACATGCCAAACACATATTTTTCCATAAAACTACACATCATGAGGAACACAGAGAAATTTAGTTTGCATTTTTCTGAGCTCTAATTATTTAATTATGAATTAAATAAGAATCAGTACATTTTGAATATTTTTTAAAAAAAACAAAAAGGCAAACAGTCTTTCTTCTACCTTCAGCCGATGGAGCAGACACGGACGGGAACGGGCCGGGGTTTGGCCGGCGGTGGCAGGATGGCGGCCCGCAGTGGCGAAGTGGGCTGGACAGGGCTATGGAGCACGGCGAACTCGTCGGTACCATCGCCTCGGCCGGAGGTGGCCGGTGGTGGGCTGGCCACGGCGGAGGTGGAGCTTGGCGGCCATGGCTGCCTGCTGCAGGGAAAAACGACGGCGTATGAGCAGCTGGAGCTGTTAGAGATGGCGCTAGCGGTTCCAAGGGGATCGCAAGGGCAAGGCGAGGCTGTAGGCGTGAGCTGTGGGGCGGAGGGTGAGCATGGGCGACGAATTTTGCCGATGAACGGAGCTGTGCCGGCGAGGGAACAGAGGAGCGAAAGAGGAGGATGGCCAGCGGCGCGGTGCTCTGGAGGGAGATAAGGGCGAGCCTAGGCGTTGCTAGCACCTGCTAGGAGCTTGCCACCGCGGCAGCTACGTGCCACAGCACGCAGACGCCGCCGCGACCAAATCGAAAGCACGGCAATGACGCGGCGAGCAGACAGAGGAGCAGCTCCGGCGATGTTACTGTAGCAGTAGATATTTTCTTCTTTCTTCTCCTTTTTCTCCCAAAACACACAAACAACTTGAAAAACTCCAAAAATAAAAAGTTGCTCAAAATTTTAAGATCTACAACTTTGCTTTTAGGACCAATCCCAAATTCTTGCTAGATTTTAAAATTTTAAAAAAAGAGTGAAAAGGGGGTCAAATTTAGAGTTTTCAAATTAATTCCAAATTTGAATTTTTAAACCTGATTTTGAAACCTCCATTTGCAACTTTAGTTTTGGAAACTTTTTAAAACTCAATTCTATGATTAATTCATAACTTCATAATTTGAGCTCGGGGATTAGGATTTTCATTTACTTTAATTAACAACATAACATGCTTCATTTTGAGAGCATAAACCATACTGTTGATCATTAGACATAATTAGCAACCCTTTCCTGTCATACTTAGACTAACCCATGTTTAACGTTTCATGTTATGATTAACATATCAAGACAAAGGCACCATAAAAGCATTCATGCACTAATGCTTTACGATTAGCTGAATGATGCTTAATGCATAAAATGATGACATGGTGGGTTTATGGTGGGTTTAAGTTAACGTAACACCAGGGGTGTTACATTATATCCCCCTTAAAAGAAATCTCGTCCCGAGATTTAAGGTTTGGGTTAGGTAATAGAAAAAGGAAATGTACCAAACATATTGAGTTGTAGGAATTTCATTAAGCAACAAGGGTTGGGTTGGAGAATTCCAACTAAAATCAAGAGATAGCTATTGGTGGTGAGAGTGTTAACTTGAAATTATGTATATATAAGGATCAAAGAAGGAGAATACAACAATGATGGGTTACCTTGTATCAAGAGCACCGACTATACTACTAGTGTCCTCTAGGAAATCCTAGTTTTCGGATGCGAAAACATAGTCACGGGTCGAGATACCATATACACCCTATTGCAAAGTATCTCCAATTGAAGATATATTGAAGCGACGAGGTCAATAAAGTAGCATGTGTTGAAACTAAACAGACCAAGGCGACACATATTGGAAAAGACCCGAGAAGTGTGGGGTTTGAATAATGGAAAAGGAAACGTGTCAAACATATTGAGTTTCAAGAAGTTCACAAGGCAAGAAGGTCATCTTCAGAATTACAACCAAGATTAAGATATGGGTCAGCAAGGTGAAAGCTTAGTGAATGTAGAATACACAAGAAACAAGTTTAGCGTATACAAGAAGTTAGGATTTCTAAAGATCAAAGAAAGAGAATACAATAATGGTGGGGTTTGAATAATAGAAAAGGAAATATGTCAAACACATTAAGTTTCAAGAATCTCACAGGGGTAAGAGAGTTGGTTTCGGTACAACAACCAAGATTAATATATGGTTGCAAGGATAGAGCTGAATAAATTTTGGATACGCAAGAACAAGTTTAGTATATATATATAAGGAGTTGGGATTTCGAAGAATACTCCCAAGATAATACGTTAAATGTGGAATGTGATGGAGAATGATCATTGATCTCGATACAAACGAGCGCCCAGCAGTAACTCATGTGGCTGCAGCACACAGGAGACCCTAGGTTTCGACGCTGCATCGGGATCATGGATCATGGTACCATCGTAAAACATAAGTTAGGTAACTCTCATATGACGCATGTTGAAATGACGAGGTCAAGGAAATGGGCGTGTGTCGAAATTAGAAAGACAAAGGTAAGACACATACATGGGTGAAGAAATCAAGGCTGTCTTCAAGTATTTGCTAAGTAAAAGTTTCTTAGCAAATCGAGATACAGGACGAGATCAGTGGGATCTTAATAGCTATGCAATCAATAGCTATTGTTGGATTAAGGAAGGACATGTTACCTTTATTTTATATGATAGATATGATGCATGCTCGTCCTATACGTCTTCACGATGATAGTTAGCACACCACTCACAACTCACTATAGGGCAATACTTTACACTATAGTCTTGCAGAATGAGACGGGATACAGGAAGACCCTCGGCTGGGCATTGTTGACAAAGTTGCCTCTTCATTGGACTCCCTCGAGAAGATTCGAAGATTCTTCAACGTTGTTGCTCAGAATTTTCCGAAAAGTCTTCTCGACAGCTTGCAGCAACTTTAGGAAGAACGGAAGACAAGTTTTATATTGTTTGGTCAAAAACTTTTAATTGTAAATTCATTTTGAAATTTTCGCAAAGTAATACTACAAGTATCTTTGTAAGAATCGCCTCGATACCATTACGTACTTGTGTACCACATAACCTGAAAAAATTACGTCGGGTGAAACCCCGATGAAACCACGATCCGCCAAGATCGACTTCTTACAAGATATTGTAGTATTACAACCGTTTTTAATCAAATACACAGAGTAGCGGAAGATTTACAAAAGAAGATTACAACACTTGATCAGAGTTTGATTAAACAAAACTTAACTGGGTTTGCGGAAGCGAGAAAAGAACTTTATAGACGGGAGGTATTCGACCATGCCAAGCCCACTGGTATGACCGAAGTTAGCTTCACTAATCAGCACCTGCAACAGGGGTCAAACAAACCCTGAGTACAAAAGTACTCCGCAAGACTTACCCGACGGAAAAGAGGGGAGAAGACTCGGAATGCTGGTTGATAGGAATCAAGGTAAGGCTTTAGCAAGAATCAATGACACCTTTGCGGAAAAGCGATTAATGTTGATCCTTACTATTCATTCTTATCTGATATTTTCATTAAGCATTAAGCTATCCATCTAGGTTATCCTAGTCTAGAGCAAACACTTGTCAAACAAGGTCTCGAATTCAAAACTTTCCAACCTCATCATCTTTCATCATTACTACGATGCCGGGACTCGGATCACGGCTCCCATATCGTGGAGCACACGACGATTCGAATCGCTTATATACCCGGCCGGGGCTTCCTAGCCGCACGATGTATGCAAGGACCCAACATCTTACATACATCAACTCACGCTTGCATTTCTCCGACCAGAACGGGTCCTAGCCACGAGAGCACAGTACACCATCTCCCTACGCCGTCAGTCACAACCGTCGGCCGTGCGCTCGTAGTGTGGGTACACGCTACTTCCGTCCCTGTCCGCTCGTATGGATCGTACAAGGGAGCTTACCGTCATTAGCATGCGACTAGTACTATCCAATAACCTCATGATCCCGTGGGCCAAACAACGGACGGTCCTTAACCGACACAAGTGGACGACACTACACCAGGGCACTAGCCCCTCCTGGTGCAAGTCACTCCACCGGCGTCTCAATTTACTCATCATCATGTTCTTATTGAGTATCCTTGACCCGATCGAAGTAAAGGATAAACAATAAGCAACATCAGGTTTTCGTAATTTCCCTCAACGGGGTATATTGTGATCAACTTTTGAAACCATTTTATTTGCAAAGCCTATGCTCTCAGCAAGACTAAGCATGTACTAAATATTTTCAAATCAAAACAGGTTTCAGGGATAGTATATCAAAGTACGGTAAATGCATCAAGATAGGATATCACTCAACTCCTACACCTAATGCATCATATCATCAACATAACATTATAAAAGACTTTCGAAATTCAAGGAAGGGTTTAAATGCATCCGGGGCTTGCCTGCGTTGTAGAGAGGTTAGTTGTTAATCTTGACAGCGACACCTTCGGTGGATTCATCTCTTCGGGACTTGGATCAACACGAATCTTCTCCGAGGCTTGACCAACGGAAATCTTCACTCTCACGTAAACTATACGTAATGAAATGATGCGAGCTTTAATGTCATGCTTGACATGGTGTATGATGCAAGATAATCAACAAAAAGAAAGTTGAGAACAACTTTCCCTCGAGGTATAACTTCATTTATTATTCACCAAGCATGCTTATCATTTGAATGCAACTATGCATGCATCTCCAAATGACATGAGTGATTAATCATGATGCATGAAACATTCGCTCCAAAGACATCAAACCTAGTTACATTATTTAACTTGAGTACAACTTTGCGTTGCGGAAAAGTTGTCATCAAGGGTCCATGGTTAGCAGCTACAACGACATAGGATGACGCAACACAATCAACGTAGATTGCCGAAGGTCATTAAGGTTAATGACCTAGGGTCATCACTCAATCCCAAAATCAATCAACCCTATGATGATTAAGGTTAATTACTAATTTATTAATCATTTTTATAGTTGTTGAAAGCCACTAATTAAACATGCTGATTAAAGATTAATTAAACACTAATTAATTAAGAAATTAACTAATACTATTAACCGTGTAATTGAAATACTACGAACAAGATCAATTAATCAACTAATAGGATTAATACAAATATAATATCAGCATATTAATGCTATGAGATAGCAGGACTAAATATATCATGGACTTCATTCAACTTATAAAAAAGTAAGCAAGCATGTACTAACCATTTACTTGATTACTAGCTCACTAATTAAATATGAGGCTAGGATGATTATTAAGCAACATTGTTCACTTACTAACATCGTGGATAAGGTTACATGAAGATAATCATTTCAATGCTATGGGACAGAAAAGATTAACCTACTCCATGGTCTCCAATTAATATCCAAAAGCAATCAACACTAAATCATTCTTTCTCTCTGTTTATTATTTGTTTTATTACTACTATGAAGCAAGCACAATTATTAAGCAAAACATACCAAGCCATGGATCAGTGGGGTGCGAGATGATTCATGGTCTTCAACCAACTCCAAAAGCACTCAAGTCATCACATAATTTATGCCAATCACTTAAGTAATTATTATCTAATTATTAAAGCATATAAATAGGGTAAAAATTAAATTTCATCAAATTAATCCTAAACTTTTTGTGGAGGTTAATTACATCATAAAACAGTGGCAAAACAAATTTCATAATATTTGGGTTATTATTTTGGCCTACAAAAATCAAATAGTATGCATTTATTAATTAAAGCATGGAATTATTGAGCATAACAAAATTGATTAACATGCCAAACACATATTTTTCCATAAAACTACACATCATGAGGAACACAGAGAAATTTAGTTTGCATTTTTCTGAGCTCTAATTATTTAATTATGAATTAAATAAGAATCAGTACATTTTGAATATTTTTTAAAAAAACAAAAAGGCAAACAGTCTTTCTTCTACCTTCAGCCGATGGAGCGTAACACGGACGGGAACGGGCCGGGTTTTGGCCGGCGGTGGCAGGATGGCGGCCCGCAGTGGCGAAGTGGGCTGGACAGGGCTATGGAGCACGGCGAACTCGTCGGGTACCATCGCCGGCCGGAGGTGGCCGGTGGTGGGTGGCCACGGCGGAGGTGGAGCTTGGCGGCCATGGCTGCCGCTGCAGTGGAAAAACGACGGGCGTATGAGCAGCTGGAGCTGTTAGAGATGGCGCTAGCGGTTCCAAGGGGATCGCAAGGGCAAGGCGAGGCTGTAGGCGTGAGCTGTGGGGCGGAGGGTGAGCATGGGCGACGAATTTTGCCGATGAACGGAGCTGTGCCGGCGAGGGAACAGAGGAGCGAAAGAGGAGGATGGCCAGCGGCGCGGTGCTCGAGGGAGATAAGGGCGAGCCTAGGGCGTTGCTAGCACCTGCTAGGAGCTTGCCATCATGGCAGCTACGTGCCACAGCACGCGCGGGCCGCACCAAATCGAAAAACGCAATGACGCCGGCGAAAGCAGACAGAGGAGCAGCTCCGGCGATGTTACTGTAGCAGTAGATATTTTCTTCTTTCTTCTCCTTTTTCTCCCAAAAACACATAACAACTTGAAAAACTCCAAAAATAAAAGTTGCTCAAAATTTTAAGATCTACAACTTTGCTTTTAGGACCAATCCCAAATTCTTGCTAGATTTTAAAATTTTAAAAAGGAGTGAAAAGGGGGTCAAATTTAGAGTTTTCAAATTAATTCCAAATTTGAATTTTTAAACCTGATTTTGAAACCTCCATTTGCAACTTTAGTTTTGGAAACTTTTTAAAACTCAATTCTATGATTAATTCATAACTTCATAATTTGAGCTCGAGGGATTAGGATTTTCATTTACTTTAATTAACAACATAACATGCTTCATTTTGAGAGCATAAACCATACCGTTGATCATTAGACATAATTAGCAACCCTTTCTGTCATACTTAGACTAACCCATGTTTAACGTTTCATGTTATGATTAACATATCAAGACAAAGGCACCATAAAAGCATTCATGCACTAATGCTTTACGATTAGTCGAATGATGCTTAATGCATAAAATGATGACATGGTGGGTTTATGGTGGGTTTAAGTTAACGTAACACCGGGGGTTACGCGGTGGATGCCGGTAACTCCAATTTGTATGCCACGCACTGATCTTGTCAATCACTTGAAACGGCCCGAAGAACTTGAAAGCCGGTTTACGATTCGAAAGGGCGCTAGAGAAGACCGCACATACGGTTGTAATTTCAAGTAGACCCAATCACCTATCGAAAATTGGCGTTCGAGGCGTGATCGATCGGCTTGTTTTTCATTCTGTCCCCCGTGCTTTCGGGAGAGGTGTTGTTGAACCAACGCCGTAATGACAGATTTCGATCGATCCATTCGCATGCAGGTACTGGAAGGTCGGCCGAGTCCATTGACAGTCCAAACTGTCGAGGGTGCGAGCCATACAAGACATAGAAGGGAGAGAACCCCAGGGAAGAGTGCCAGGACGTATTGTACCGAGCATTCCGCCAAGTATATCCATTCCAACCATTTTGACGGACAAGCATTGACAAAGCAACGCAAGAACGTTTTGAGGCACTGATTTACTCGCTCCGTTTGACCGTCTGCCTGTGGATGGTAAGCAGTGGACATCTTCAGGGTGACCCCGGCCAAGCGAAAGAGTTCTTGCCAAACTTGACTGGTAAACACTCTATCACGGTCGAAAATGATGGTCTCGGCAACCCGTGTAGGCGTGAGCGTGTTGCGTAAACAACTTGGCCACCGAGAGTCGTATATGGGTGTGCGAGTGGAATGAAATGGCCGAACTTGGAGAATCTATCCACTACCACGAGAATACATGACTTGCCCCCAGATGAAGGAAGACCTTCGATAAAATCCATAGATATACTTTGCCATGCCATTGTTGGGACCGAAGTGGGCTGCAATAGGCCGGGATAGTGAGATCCGTCGGGCTTGGCTTGTCGGCAAGTAGGACAAGCGACAACAAATCTTTGAATAGCTGATTTGAGTCCCACCCAAGCGAGCAACCGCTTGATACGTTGATACGTGGCAGGAATACCAGAATGACCGCCGACAGCCGGATGAGTGGAAGGCTTGAATGATGCGTAGATGCAGGTCCGATCATTGCCAACCCAAACACGCCCTTTGTAGTGCAAAAAGACCACGACCGAGCTGAAAGTGTGGTTCAGCGCTTGGGGAAACCGACACCGAGTGAGCGAGATCCTCGTGGCCTTACTATCGCTTGCATAATCGGCAACAATCTCGTCCAACCAAGCTGGTACCGGTGCCGAGATGGTAAACAGTTCAGGAGAAGTAGCACGGCGAGACAGGGCATCAGCTACACGGTTCTGCGCACCAGGTTTGTATACAATCTTGTACTGCAAGCCGAGAAGCTTTGTGAAAACCTTTTGCTGCCAGTGGGTGTGTAAACGCTGCTCATTCAGATGCACTAGGCTCTTTTGATCAGTGAATATCAAGAATTCTCCCAACTGAAGGTAGCACCGCTAATGATCAACAGCTATCAAGATCGCCATATACTCTTTTTCGTAGGCCGAAAGACCCTGATTCCTTGGACCCAAGGCACGACTAATAAAAGCCAAGGGATGGCCGTTTTGCATCAGTACTGCGCCCACGCCAACCTGTGATGCGTCGGTTTCGATACAGAATGGAAGGCTGAAATCCGGTAGCACAAGGACAGGTGCAGAACAAAGGCTGTGCTTCAGTGCGTTGAATGCCTGAGTATGCTCTGTGGTCCAGATGAACAAACTGTTCTTTTTGAGGAGCTCTGTCAGAGGCTTGGCGATGACAGCATAATGGCGCACGAAGCGGCGGTAGAACCCGGAAGAGTCCTAAGAATCCACGCAATTCCTTGACATTAGCCGGTTGTGGCCAGGACTGAACATCTGCCACCTTAGCCGGGTCAGTTGCAACACCCTGACCGCTGATGATGTGCCCGAGATAAGCAATTTCAGACTTGGCAAACATGCACTTGGACAGTTTGATATGCCAACCATCCTTGGCCAGGAGCGTCAGGACTTGATGAATATGCTTCAGATGATCCTCCTTGGTACGGCTGTAGATGAGTATGTCATCAAAAAAAACTATAGCACACTGACGTAGCAACGGTTTGAGGGTCTCATTCATAGCACCCCTCGAACGTGGCCGGAGCTCCTGGCAAAACCAAATGCGACCACTCAACTCATAGTGACCGACATGCGTGGAGAACGCCGCTTTTGAATTCCTCACCCAAGTTTCATCCGGATCGATGGTAACCGGACAACAAGTCTAAGGTTGAGAACCATCACGCACCGGATAACTCGGCCCATCACCGCCGAAAACCGAATGGGAAATGCCGTCTTGACAGTCATTGCATTGAGGTATCTGTAATCCACGCAAAAGCGCCACGATTTGTCTTTCTTTCTTGCGCATCTGGCGGGGACCGGTGAGTTGGATGGTGAGTTGCTGGGTTGGATCAGCCCTTGCCGCAAAGATGGCTTCTACTTGAATCTCGATCTCATTCTTGAGTGCCGGGTGGGTAACGATAAGCTCGGATGTTCACGCAGGTCGAGCACCCTCGATGAGAGGAATGGCGTGATCGCACGCCCGTGGAGGTGGGAGCTGTGTTGGTGGTGTAGTCACCTCCGGAAAGTCGCCCGAAATTTGTCAATCTCCCCGGGAATGTCGCATTGATCAGCAGTGTTGGTGGGCGACAGACCCGAAGAATTGTACCATCGCCTCGTCGGGCCGCCGAGTCGGTTGCAGCTGTTCCATGCAGATAAACTGTACTGCCGTTGTAAGGAATTACAAGCCACTGATGTCGCCAATCCACCTTCATAGGGCTGAATTGCTGTAAACAATCGATGCCAAGAATAATATCATACGACATGAGCCGGAGCACCTTCAAGTCGTGGATCGAACTTATATCGTCCAATGATCCATTCAGCCATCGGCACCACTCAATTGCAAGACATGATCGCTCCATTGGCCACCGAATCGACAACGGCCGGCATGGTTGAGTATGCAGAGAAAGATTGTCCACCACCGTTGGTCGATGAAGGAAGAATTACTGCCGTAATCAAGCAATAGAAGAATTGGGGTATTCTCAAAACCATCCTTTCAAATTTCAACGTTTTAGCGTATACCATGCTTGGTGTGGAGTCGGGTCGCTAAACGTAGACACAACTGTTCTTCTTCTTCGGAAGTAGGACTGCCGGGTGACTTCAGATTCAGCAAACAAGGCATAGAGCTCTTCAAGTGCACGAATGCCCACTTGTTCTGCATATTTATGATTCCGGCTCCACTTCTCATTGCAATTGTCACAGAGACCCTGAGAACGCCTGTATGCCTTCAGATCCTGCAATTTGCGTTCCATGGTGCGCGGTCCTAGCTCGGCGCGTCCAGCAGGTTCCCCAGGCCCCGCCCTGCGGTTAGCTCCTTGCATTGCGAGAGCTGCGGTGGTCCTCGCCGATTCCAAATAAGATCGGAAACGGGGCGTGTCGGTCTTGCCGAAACTCCCGACGTCGTGCTTGCTCGCCCGCTTCTTCCTGCAGTAACGCCAGAGTATACGCAGTATCGATAGAAGACGGACGTTGCACAAGTATGACAGCACGAATATCCGGAACTAATCCATCTATGAAGCGAGTAATGTAGTGCAGCGAATTTGTGGAAGGATCATATGTGGTGAGTTGATCAACAAGTTCAGAGAATTTATCGACGTAATCCTGAATAGAGCTTGTCTGACGGATACGGTAGAGCTGTCGGAGGAGAGACTCGTGTTGATCTCTGTCAAAACATGTATGCAATGCTTTACGAAAAGTAGACCAACTCATGGACTTAAGGCGTGGGGTGATGGATTGGATCCAAATTTAGCTGGTCCAAGAAATTGCATACGAGCACAAGAAATCCACACGGATTGATCAACGTAATACATATCAAAGTAATCCTCCGCACAAGCGATCCAAAGACAGAGAGATCGAAACCATCGAAGGGTGGAAAATTCAGTTTAGGTAGTTTGCCAGTAGGTTGGGGATCAGGAGGTCTATGATGAGATGCAATCAAATCCTGCGCCGTGCCATGAAACTAGGAGGTGGGGGGGTTGAGATTGGCCATACCCGTGACCGGGGAATGAGCCAGGGTAGTCACCACCCCGTACTCACTCTCCCGGTGGTTGTTGTTGATGCAGTGCCCGCTGGGCCGAGCAGCCGTGTAGCACGCAGGGATGGGCGCGGCGTACTGCTCCGTGGTGAGCGGCAGCTCCAGGTTGAGCGGCGGCTCTGGCTTGAGCGGCAGCTCGGAGATGAGGACCGGCTCGAGGGATGTGTCCAGCACTGAGCGATTCCAGTACTTATCAAGCTTGTTGAGGCGGAGACGAAGATCATCCACGAGACCTTCCGCCTCCCCGCCCACTCCCCCGACGGTGGCGGCGTGCTCGATGGCGGCGACCAGCGTCCGAGCGGCTTCGAATCGATGATGCGCTGCTCAACGATTGCCTCTGCTTCCTAGAAACGCGAATCCAGCGATGCATCGGCCTCCTGAAAGCGGCGCTCGAGTAGATCGTGTTGCTCCGCGAGCCGCCGCTAATGGTGGCCCGATCACCGGCTAATTTCGGAGTTCCTTCGAAAGGATTTGGGTATCTGGATTCATGGTTGCGGTTGATTTGGAGCGGCGGGTGTAGACGTGGTGGATTGGTGGAGGTGGAAAGGAAGATGGAGTAGGCTGCGGAGTGGCCAGATCGACGAATCTGATACCAAGTGTGAGCAGAGATCGGATCGGAGGAGAGAAAAGACAGAGGAAGAAGGGAAGAACAGAGAAGAGACAGGGGAATACGCAACCAGGAAGATTAGTTTAGATTGTTTTTTTTGGTAATTTGTTCTTCTCCTTGCTTCTCTCTATTTATACATCGGCAATGCCGTTCGGCGCGGCCCACAGACGCAGCTGTGTCTAGCCTAAGACGCACGCCATTCGGGTCCCATGATGAGCCGGTTCGGTCGCCTGATGCGGTCGCTGCGCTTCCGCGCCGGACCGGCTGCAGTGTCCGTCTGATGTTCCTGTGTGTCCTGATCTGGGTGGCTGACATCCTCATCGGCGATAGCAGTGATTGCCTTCACCTTCCGCCTCGTCTGCATGCCTCAACATGCATGCACGAAATCAATGTTCAATTCAGAGTAGTAGTTCTACTTTTCGTATTGTGAAAAGGAATGACCAATACTATATAAAGAACATAGGGAGACGTCCAGAGGTCGTGAGACGGGCCTTCATTAGGCAATAATTGATTGACCATGAAATAGTGGAGAACAGTTTGCCGTTGATTGCCGATGAAAGAGTGGAGGGCAGTTTCATATTTGAAGGTTGAGTGCGGCAGGTGAAGGAATCGACACAGCAAAAGCACGAAAGCTATCAGGCAGGAGCGTTGTGCATGGAGAGGCGTGGGAGAGAAGTGGGCCCACCATGATGATGTGGCTTCACCAAATTGAAAAGAAATCTGCTAATAGGTTCCTCCTATTTAGATATATTTAGATAGTAGAT
>JADLZL010007541.1:0-45221 GCA_015844335.1 Chrysopogon serrulatus | reverse complement strand
AAGTGGCTTAGCTCTCCTTCTATGGTGTCACACTAGACATGCCATCCATGTATTCTTCTTGATGTCCTTTAGGAGGGAAAGGAAGTTGAGGACACTTTTTTCTAAGATGCTCTTCTAAGAAGGTCTCCGATTTATAGCGATGTACAAGCATCTTAGCTAACTGAAGTCTAGATCATCATTGTGAGGTTTTGATGGTTTAGAATTGATAGCTAAATCTTGAGATTGGGGTGATTGTGTTTCAGCTACCAAAACTTCCTCTTCTTGTTTGGGAGATGATTCCTTCTCTTCCTGAGAGCTTAGGATAGGCTTGAACAACCTTTTCTAGCATCGGTCTAGCTTCCAGTTATAGACAAGTGAAGAAAAGCTCCTCCGGAGGCTAAATCAAAGGATTCCTTAGATTCCTTGGTAAGACCCAAATAAAAATATTGAAGAAGCATGGGGTCTGGAAAACCAAGGTCGGACCAAATGTGATAAGTTCATTAAAAACGCTCCCATGATTTACTAAGAGATTCTTGTTCTAGTTGCCTAAAAGTTAGAACCTCTTTTTGAAGGCTAGCTACCTTGGAGATGGGAAAGAAATGTAAACAGAATTCAGAGTATAACATTTTCCAATCACCTTGCATACTCTCTACGGCTCGATTATACCAACGTTTAGCTTTTCCTGCCAAGGAAAACAGAAAAAGCTTCCATCTATAGTCTTATCAGACATACCAGCAATGCGCAAGCATGCACAGGTCTGCTCGAATTCTCGTAGATGTAAGTTTGGGTTTTCGTTACCTTCTCCCGAGAAGGGTTTATCCCGAATCATATTAATTAGACATGGGCGCAGCTCATAGCCAGGTGTTGTGATAGGTTCATTAGATTTTGGTGGTCCGAAGCTTTCGCTACATGCCATAAAGACAGATAGGAATAGAATTAAAAGCATCCATAAGGATGAACACAAAAATAATGAAGAGAATGGGATAAAATAGGAAAAGATAAAAAGTATAATACAAGATTAAGATAAACTAAGTCAAAATCAGCAAACCGTTCCTCGACAACGGCGCCAAAAATGCTTGTTGGTATAAATTAACCGCACTCCTTTAAATAAGATTTAAGTAAGATTATCCGCAGCGCCACGGATATCGTACCAATGTCACATTTTACCTGGAGGTTTTAAATATCGTATCCACAGAGAACAGTTGTGATGATGACAAAGTCTATAGACTTAACCCAACAATTAGGCAAGATAAATATCGAGAAAGAGGAAATAGCTAATGACTTCTAGTTCCGACAACCGGTAAGCTTTGAATAATACCGTTCTAACGGGCAAGTATCCCGAATAAGAGCAAAATCAGAGTTCTCTCCTACCAAGAACCTATAAGCCTATCAATTCTATCAACGGGAAGTGGACTACAGAGGAACCAACGTAGTTGTCACCTACGCGGACTACCACTATCCGGCTAATCGGGGGACATCCACAAATAAACCTAGAACTAAAACTCATGGAACTCATTAGAATCAAAACCTACAACTATGCTTTGTGATTTATTTTATATCAAATTATGCAATAGTTGACGGTTATATTTGGTACTTAACGACCGTCAACAACCGGCCCAAAGCAGCCAGCGAGAGAGAAGTAACAGAGGAGAAGAGAAGAGAAGCAGCGGCCCGGTAGTAGTAGTAGTAGAGGAGAAGAGAAGCAAAGCAGTAGTAGTGCAGAGAAGAGAAGCAGCAGCAGTAGAAGTCGTGCAGAGGAGAGGAGAAACAGAAACAGCAATCATTGAGCATTTGTAAACATCAGTGGGGATTAGGACCGTCTAGCAACAGAATACAAATAAGTAATGAGAGGAGAAGAAAGAAGAGCAGGTCAAACAAGCTGTAGTTCTAGAATAGATTCACAAGCTAAACAGGTCAAACAAGGACATCTTCCAAATGTGTCCGTAATTTCCAAAAGTAGAGAGGGGCATTGCCTCATCATTGCGAGTTTAGTATTACAAGTGTAGCATCCATTTACAACTAATTGAGACAAGTGCAAAGAAAGCATTTACAACTAATTGAAACAAGTGCATCCATATTGCAGCATTTGGAGTTTAGTATTACAAGTGCAGAGAGCCATTTACACCATGAATATCAAAGTATATCAAAGTAACTAAAACAAGCATGATAATTGAAACAACCATGATAAGCTGAAACAAGCATCACGGGCATTGGCTAGTATCACAGAAACAAGCATGATAACTGAAACAGGCAACAAGTATTACCCAACCATGATAACTGAAACAAGCATCACAGAGCATTGGCGGTATGTAATCGGATCAAGTTGCTAACCATAAACCATTGGCATTGGCATATATGCATGGACAACCACCATAACAGAAAAAATTAGATCAAGCTGATTACCCTATTGTAGATATTGAACTAACAGTTAATCAACTACCGAAAAGTGAACTAACAGATTAATCAACTACACTTGCCTAGCAATTATTTTGTAGAGCACATACACTTGCAATCGATCAAGCTGAAAAGATAATCTCATGGCATGGAGGAGTAAGGGTTGGGGAATGGAGGAGACCCTCCTTTCGCTTACTGCACAAGACGCAATCCCCCCTCCCCCGCAAGGACAAGGACGAAGAGGTCCGAGATAGGAGGAGCCCTTCGCACGGGCCGGCGAGATGGGGGAAGACGGTGACGGCCGCAAACCCTAGCCGCCGTGACTAGGCGGCGGAGGTAGGGTTTCGGTCCCCCAGCCGACGAAGCACAGGAAGCGGGGCCTACCGCCTCAAAGCCTCGCTTGGAGGAGGGAGCGCATCGGATCCAAGGGGCAGGCTGGGAGGTCACCTCGTGGTGAAGCCCATGGAAGCCGAGGAGGGAGGTGCCCACCGCCAAGCTGCCAAAGCCCCACCGAGAAGGGCCGGACCGCGCGGATCCGGGGCCAGCGGGTGAGGTCGCCGGTGTTCAACCCGTGCTGAAGAAGAGTGAGTAGGTCGCAGCGCAGCTTCAAACCCTAGCCGAGGGCGTGGAGGAGGAAAGCACGGGGAAGGAGAGAGCAGGGGAGGGAAGCACGGGGAAGGAGAGGGCAGGGGAGGGGAGGGCGGCGAGTGAAAGGCGCCGGGGCCAAATTTTAGCAGCCCTGGGCGTCACACGTAGAAGAGCGCCCAAACTTAGAGCCAGCATGGCTCTTCTACATTTTTACTGGAGGAGCATTTGTAGGGGCGGTTCCTGATTTAACCGCCCCTACAAAGAAATTAGCTTTTTCTTATTTATTTTGTTTTTTTTGTTAGTTAAACAGGATAAATTCTATTTTAAAAAATATATATAAATGGATATATATTGTTCATATTTTAATATAAATTTATATACATATTTATATAGATATTTAACAAAAAATGATAAGGAATTTAAGTTCTCTAGCATTTAAGTTTGGCCAAAACTTGATGTCATAATGTTTTATAAATTTTAAATTTTAAAATTTGAAATTGATAAGTTCCGACTATAATTGGAGCCCCGAAATTATTTCAACTGAAAAAGTGATGAATACCAAAGTTGAATAACTCATCATGATCTACAACTTCTATATTGGTCATTTTTTCATTTGGCAAATTCTTAGCATACATTGATAACAAAACTCAACATATGTCTCCAACACACATACATAAATGTAGTCTTAAACACGTATACATAAATGTAGTCTTAAACACACATACATGAATGTTGTCTCATAGACATACATGAATATTGTCTCACAGACATACATGAACGTAGCCTGACACACATACATGAATGTAGTCTTACGAACACACACACTTACACAAACTAGGTAGGACCCGCCGTAACAACTTTCCCCTTGACTCCTTTTCTCTCCCATGGCAGTATGTGCTTGCGCAGGTTCTTTTCCACAACATCTATCTTCCTACAAAAGTCTGTGAATAGCGGCATCTCACCATACTTATTGTAAGCTTCAACATCGTCCACGCCATCAACTCCGATAATGTGTTGTTTCCCGGATGCAACCACGTGCTTTGTCTTCTTCTTGGGGGGAGATTACTTTGCGGGTCGGGCATATAGAAAACTTGTGAGACTCGTGAAGCGAGCACCCAAGGGTCATCGTGGTACCCTATGTTCTGGAGGTCTACGACCCTCAATCCGATCTCATTGAATTGATGTTGCTTGATCCAGCGGCATCAAAACATGGCCACCTTTATATCCCTTCCATAGTCAAGTTCCCATATATCTTTAATTATTCCAAAGAACTAGACCTTTCGTTCCAATTCATCCAAAGCCTCTATTCGAACGCCACTGTTTTGGTTCACACATTTACTCTCCTTTGTGTGTGTATAGTATGTGTAACTGTTGATGTCATAAGAATTCCAAGATGTCACCTGTCTTGAAGGCCCCTCCGCCAACCTACTGATGGTAATAGAATCTATGGTTTCTCCAGGTGGTATGTTCTGGTCCTTCAACCATGAAGTTAGGCGTTGCTTATGCTGTTTTATGACCCAATCATCTGAACGACCATTTCTCTCTGCCGTAATGATAGCCATGTGTTCATCAATGTATGGTTGCATCAGTTTTGTGCTCTGCAAGACACAATAATGTGCCCGATTCACTTCTTTGTAATCATGGTCAATGAATGCTTTTCTACCATCTTTCCTTGTAACGAGAATCGAGATTACCAATCCCTCTCTGTACTTTTAGCCACTCTTGACAGCACTCGACAACTTCTTTAGTATTGTAACCCTCTATCATAGAGTCCTCTGGGTACGCTCGATTATGCACGTATCGGCTTAGAACCGACATGAACCGCTCGTATGACCACATTTCATGCAAGTAGCAAGGGCCGAGTGCCTGTATCTGATGAACCATATGAATCATGAGATGTACCATTATATCAAAGAAAGCAGGAGGCAAACACATCTCTAGTTGATTCTAGGTCTCCACCATGAAATCATGTAGGTCACTCAGCTCGTCCCTACGAATCATCTTCTATGAGATCTTCAAAAAGAAGTAGCACATGCGGGTGATGGCCATCTTCAAGAACTCTGGCTTTATAGCCCTGATTGCAATTGGTAGGAACACTGTCAGCATCACATGACAGTCATGAGCCTTGCAGTGTGTAAATGATAGGTCCTTCATCGACACTAGCTTCTTCGGGTTTGCTGAGAACCCAGTCGGGACTTTGAGCTCACTAATAAAAGTGCATATAGCTCTCCTCTCATCTGGAGTTAGGTTAAAGCTAGCCGCGGGCAGAGTGTATTTTCCATTATCCTGAAGTATTGGGTGAAGCTCAGGCATCACTTTTAGCTGCACCATGTCTTTCCGTGATTTTAGACCATCCTTTGACTTGCCTGTGTCCATCAAGGTAGCCATGAGACTCTCAAAGATATTCTTCTGAACATGCATCGCATCAATGGCATGGGGGACCTCCAAGTCTGACCAATAAGGCAGATACTGAAAGAAGATCGATTGTTTCTTAAAAGGTACGCCTTCGATAGGAGGTGTACTTCTATCTCTATTGGTTCCATCTGGATTCTTCTTTCCATAGGTGATGCGTATGTTTTCACCATTTTGTACACATGTTGTCCATTATGACGTCTCTCCGGTGGGGCTTCATTCTCTGCGGTGTTGCCATAGTATCTTAAGTATAATTTGCTATGGTACTTATGACCTATCTTCAAGAAACACCGGCTCCTTGGATAAACAACCTTCTTGGATCCCTGTAGGTACACCCATTTAGTACCATTCAAACAAACTAAGCATCCCATCTTTCCTTTGATCTGTCCAGACAAGGCAAACAACGTGGGGTAATCATTGGTAGTAACAAATATTATTGCTCTACATATGAAGTCCTCCTATCGGAACGCATCATACATCGGCTCCCCATACCTCCATAGCCTCTCCATTTCTTGCATTAGTGGCTCCAAGAACACATCTATATCAATACCTGGTTGTTTAGGGCCGAAAATAAGAATAGTGAGGAGAAGGTACTTTCTCTTCTGACACAAATATGTTGAGATATTGTACATGGTCAAAATCACCGGCCATGTGCTATGGTCGCTCATCCTCTTATTGAAGGGATTTGTTCCATCGGTGCTCAAGCCAAACCGTACATTCCTTGGATCAAGACTGAAATCTTTGTGCTTCTCATCGAATGCTTGCCACTGAGTACAATCAGCTGGGTGTGCAATATTATCATCATGCACCTTGCGCTCATCATCCCACCACGTCATAAGTGCGGCTTCCTTAGGGTTCAGAAACATACGCCTCAAGCGGTCAGTCACGGGCATGTACCACATTACCAAGGCTAAAATTCTTCTTTGCTTCGAATAGATGCCTAATGGAGTGCCCTCACATGGCGGATGAGAATCTCGTACCACCTTTGTACCACCCTTCTTCCTCTTGTTCCCTGATGAGGCTTTATCCCCATTGTAAATGTCGTTGTTCTTATACCGGCTAGCCCCACACCGTGGACATTTATCTAGGTCCTTGAATGTTTCACCATGAAAAAGGATACAATGATTGGGGCATGTATGGATTTTTTCAACACCCATTGTCAATGGACTTATCACCTTCTTGGCTTGGTATGTGTTGGTGGGAACCAAGTTCGGCCGTGGCGAAGAACCATGCTAAGAGATGCAAAAGATCATTGAAACTACAATCGACCCGGCCGTTTCTAGCCTTTAAAATGAGTAGTTCAAACATAAAACGTAGCGATGTCCAAAGTGTGTCGGACAACCCTTTTCAACACCATACACAGTCTCCTTCGATGCTTTTATCACCCTTTATAGGTTTTCTAAACCTTTCTTGTTCTTTAGAATTTTTGGTCCAAATGCCCGAAGCATGTGCTCCAAATTGTCAACATCATTTTCATCCCCCTCACGTGCTTGACCCTCACCAGCATCATCACCACCTTGTTCATTGCCTAAGTCATGATCCATTTGTTCAGCGACCTCGTTTGAGTATTGGGACAATAATTCAAGGCTTTCATCATCGACTTCTAAAACATCATCGTTGTCATCGTTGTCATCGACTTCTAGAACATCATCGTTGTCATCACCAACCATTGTTTCACCATGATGAATCCACACTAACTAGTCCAGAACAAATCCTCGCAAAATAAGGTGGTCTCTAATGGTACTCACATCTGTAAATGCCAGCCGGTTCTTGCAATCTTTGCAGGGACAGATAATTGTATCCTTATTCTCTGTCAATGTCGCTGCATGCTTCTCTGCGGTTTTAATAAATTTGTCCACCTCTTCACGGAAACCCACCCTGAATCTTTTTTGACCATACATCCAAGAGTTCCCATAATCCATCTTTTAAAAACAAAAAACAAAAAGAAAATACATAAAAAAGAATCAAATTAATAATTAGATTCTTAATAATAAATAGTACATACTATTGACCTAGTACCATGGTAACTAATTAATTGTATATTAAAGCATAAATATTTCAAAATATATTAAATGGTTAAATTAAACAACTATAAAGACAATAATTACTAGAAAATAATATTTGAACCACTACCTTTCACACAACATACATTACCAAATAAAAAAGGAAAATCATATTTCAAGAACAAGATGAAATGAAACATACATGATACTAGGGTCTGCAGATACTAGGGTACGTAATCTGCACTAAAATCAAACAAGTTGCACTAATAAATGTTCTAATTAATTGACCTAATTTACACTATTAAATCTCTAATTAATTTACCTATTCATGCATAATTATTTTAAACAATATTAATTGGTCAAAATAAATGATATTGGAAGTCAACAATTAGCAACAATAAATATTTTAACCACTTAGTTTCATGCTAACTCTATTCTAATTTTATGGAAAAGAAATAAAAAAAGAAAAAAAATAGGGAAAAATTAAAAAAGAAAAAACAAATCCTAGATCTAGAACTAGATCTACTTGAGCACATACTTGAAACTAGGTTTATTCTCTACTAAAATCAAGCAAGATCGACCAATAAACGGTCTAAACTCATTTCTCTAACTAATTGATACTAATAGCTTCAAAACTAGGGTCTACTTTGCTTCATACAAAGCTCAAGCTCCATGGAAGAGAGAGAAAAGCAAATCTAGGATTACTCACTAACCAACTATTAAAACTTTAAATAAATAGTTGGAATAGTCTTTTCTTACCTTCTACAACCTCTCCACTAAAGTATTTGAGAGCAAAACCTCCCCCTCTTAGTAGAGCAATTTTTGGGAGGAGCCCAAGGCCTTCCAACCTTTTTTTCACGGGTTGGAGTGAGTGACCCGAGGAGGAAGAAGGGTGGCTGCTGTTGTATACCTGTAGGTCATTTGTAGGGGCGGCTCAATCACCCGGCCCGCCCCTACAAATGGGAACATTAGGGGCGGCTGGTGATTGAGCCGCCCCTACAAATGACATCATTTGTAAGGGCGGCTGGAAACACCAGCCGCCCCTACCGTGCCATTTGTAGGGGCAGTTTGGTTACTGGGGTCCAAGCACACCCACTGTAGGGGCGCCTCTAACACCAGCCGCCCTTGAAAAAAAAGGTCTCGTTCCTACAAACCCTTTTTCACGTAGTGTGAGTTTGAATAAAAAAGTTATGACAATGTACATCTTGTATACATTATTATAGATATCTACATTTTAAGTTTTTTAAGAAAATACTAAGTACTCCATCTATTTCAAATTATAAAGATGTTTCTCTATTTTTCTAGGTTCCAACAGCCAACACCCAACACCGAGAGAGAGTTTGCCTTGCATGAGCTTTGGATTATCGGATCCTGCAAGGCTTCATTCACTGAATTTCTTTTGGCAAGGCAAGAACCAACGGCCGCAGGATCCTTTCCTATTTTCTCTCTGTTTTTCCTCATGCAAACAATCTGGTTCTTTTGTCTCACGTGAGGAGCTCTTGGATGACATGTCTCCCCAAATATATTAAAGAATATTCCTTGGCCGGCTCATAAAAATCTCTTAATTAAGAAAAACACGACCGGTGAGGGATGAACCGCCCTCACGGCTTTGTTATAGGTAGGGACCGTATAACCCGGTCGTGAAACCCCCCGAACCCTGGCACATGCCCCGAAGGGCCAGTGACCGGGACAGATCATCAGGCCGGAATCACCCGGGCTACACCAGTAGCTCAGACGCGAGTCACCGGCTCTCGTGCACTGCGAGGGGATTTTTTTGGGTGGGAACCGAAATTCTGCCCCCGTGGGGGCTCGAACTCCGGCCGGCCAGGCGTGGCCTTACGCCACCCCTGCTGGCCAGTCGAGCTGAGGCTCGCTCCCAAAAATCTCTTAATTAAGAGACTTCCTTGTTTTGGACACCATCAGCCGCCTTCTTTTTAGGGTATAAACTTACCAAATTTTGGTGTTAACACATGTATCAACCTTGTTACCCCTAGAAATTTATCCTAGATATTTAATATCTTGATTCCTTGCCACCTTGGGAATATTTTGCATATGGGTAGCTATTGCTAGTGCTCGAGATAAATAACCATAATCTGTAACTTGACTAATGGTATATGCAATAAACATTAAAATATGTTTTTTTAGCAACTTAGCTTAACAGGGCAGGAGCATTGAGTTTTATAATGAACTAGATTCTTCTCTCTAAGGATTTATCTGTACGCGATATAGGACTTACAGTATAACGTGAGAGCTATGGCTCCGGCTTTGGCTTTAACTAAGTAAAGTGAGCTTTTTCTAGCTCGTTAGTGGTTACCGAAAGGCACCAAAGCATAGGCCTAGTCTGCAGAATGGCTTCTTGTCTCTCAGCATGTGTATAGCCCGCATGGAATGTGCCACTCTGTTATAGGGCTCCATTCGCCTAGCTGCTGAAACCTAGCGGCTACTAACTTGTTAAAGGGACTTTCGAAAAGCTTCATAGTTAATCCCGCCGACCTTCATTTGAAGTGGGTAAAGAGGCTCGCGACCTTGGGTGAAAGGGCAAATCACGACTTATGGGTAAAGATATACAAACTCTGCAGAGTGTCTTTAAACTATTATATCAGCCGTGCTCTCGTCCACGAAGCGGCCTGGACTCCTCATGGAATAGAAGAACACATGTGATTAATTTGTTTGTGCTATACATTATTCTTGTTTACATGATGATGTGGTTATTTGGGAGTTATGCTAAACTTATTGCTACTCAATTGCTAAAATTATGACTCACTAAAAGCTAATCCCAGTAAACCAGTGTTAGCGTTTTGGGCTTCATGAAGCCTATATTATATTGCTGAGTACGATATGTACTTACGCTTGCTTTACTTTTCAATTCTTTAGAAAAATCCTGGATGGGTACAAGATTGCTAGAGTCCGGAGGAGTTTAGGCTTGTTGGTGTTGGAGTCTTCACCTGAAGATCGGAGTGTCTTTTCGCTGGCTAATATCTAATTTTGTATTTCTTTGCATTAATATGTTTTATAATAAAACATTGTCTTTGGTATTGCCCCTTATTTATAGCCATATGTGTGACTTGACTCCCTAGGCTCACATATGGTGTGTATCTAGTTTTATCCTTACAACTAGGTGCTACAATTGAGGCTAATAAGTTAAGGATTTGACTTTCTAGGCTCACATATACCATGTACAGAAGGTTAAGCCTAAATAGTTTCAGGAATGTGAATTAGTTTGGAATGTTATATTACCTATAGGGACTAAAGACAATAAAGTTTGGCAAATAGATACCTAATTGAGGAAAGTCCTATCATGTGAATCAATATGCACCTGGCAATGCCTATATTTTGGAAGCATTGGGAAGCAAGGAATTTCCTAGATAGAATACTCAAAGGAAAATATTTGGAGAAGTATTGCCCAATCAATGCTTAAAAGCCGATCGGACTTCAATTCGAAATAGCTGATACTAGAGAGTATCGCCTTAGAACAAAACATAATACAAGACAAAATTAAGCCTATAGGTAAAAGCCGATGTGATACACATCGCCTGTAGCGCAAATATATTACAAAATAAAGGGGTTTTTTATTGATTTTCGATTACAGACCCAAGGCATTTTGGATCGCCTTTACTACACGTAGGCGGATTTTATCAACCTCTTTGATTGCCTGGTCATCATCATCAGCTGTATCGGCTTGATACCTTTATACAGAACTTGGAGCTGCTGAGCCTTGAGCCTAAGTTCTTCGGTTGCCTTGCTGATGAGCTCCGGGACACGGGATTTCTTCTGCTCCTCTTCCTCGATGGCAGCACGGACTCTCGCTAACAGACCTTCAAGACGGGTTTCTTCATCCTTGAGCCGTTTGATATTTTCATCATGTTGGGCTGGAATCTGTTTAAGATCACTGATTTTTTATTTCAAAGCAACGACCTCCTGTTTTCTAGCATTCTTCTGATCAGTCAAATTTTGTTGAATCAACCAGCTCTCTTGACGTTGTTTGGCTTCGAGGACCTTGGATTCTTGTCCCTCGATATACGCCACAAGAGAAACAGCCGAGAGCAACTCTGGACCCAATTGACTTTTGATGGCCTTGAAGGCGTTGTGGATCGGTTCTGCATCTTGAACTAACTCAGCTATATCCTTCTCTAGATAGCCGAGCATATCTTGTAGACGTTCTTTTACTTCATCGGCTAAGGTTATCTCAGATCCTCTTGGAGCTGATGATGAGCTGCTTATTTCTTCGACAAGATAATCTTCTAGATCAAGTTCTAGAAGGCTGAACGGAGGAGAATCTTGAGCCTGCAAAAATGAAGTCAGAAATCGGCTGATACATATACGAACAAAATAAAGGGAAACATGGCCGATACCTGTTTCAGTTGGACCTCTCGTTGAGAAGGAGCTGCCAATTTAGTCAAAATGGATGTATCAATATTTGTCTCAGCAGACTGTTGGATCGGCTCAGGTATATCAATAGGTTGGTTTCTGTATTCATTAAAGATTGATCGAATTAATTTGCAGGCTAATGGTTGAAAAATTGTTCAAAGAAATTAGGATCTATGGATTGATATTTATACCATCGGTCGTTTGATGAGTTCCTTGCTCATCAAAATTTGTCTTGTCAGCTGGTCTACCTTGAATCAACTCAGGAGGTGATGTGCTAACAACGTGGACGTCATCATCATCCTCTTCATTGATGATTGGCTGCATGAAAGAAAACCAATTGTTAGAATCATTGATTCAAATTTACAAGGCTGAAGACATAAGAATACATGAGTGGTTGATGAGAAGCGTGGTTCCTGTTCTCTTTCTGGTGCTTCTCCGGTTAGCAGCTGTGATTTTTAAGATGGAAAGAAGGAAAGGATCAGTCTTTTGCTATAAGTCTTAAAAGGTAATCTATGTTGTGAAATTACCTCGGTAGTAACAGGAGATGGAGTGCTCAGATTTTGTTGTTCTTCAGTTTCTGCAATTGGCTCAAGTATAGGGCTGGTTGATCGGAAGGCCTGAATCATTAAGTCAGCAGCAAATTGGTTTCCATGCATCTGAGTCGATGACTGCAAGATATTCTTGGTTAACATGAGTACTATCTGCTTGCTTGATCTCTTAGTCATGTTAGACTAGCACCAAAATTTTGGCGACTGAATTATCCATCGACCATATATCACACGGAAACGAACTCAATAGAAATAACACCAACAAATTCAGCCAAGAAAAGTGTGTCTAGATAAACAACAAAGCAACTCAAATGGTTAAGAACAACTAACTATTAATGCTCCTAGGACTGATTAGCGTATTTGCAATTTCATAAAATTGGTGCACGACTCTTAGGTGCATGTGTGTATAACACACTTGGGGTAATCGATGTTCCATTATCCTTCCTAAAGTTAGAACATCCCTGGCTATACCTCTGAATTTTGAGAGAGCAACTACTACATCAAAACACCCCTCACAGTGAGAGCAGATTTGCTATAGTCTAGTCTTAGGATTTCAAAAAAATAGTCTGTAGGTGTTGATACCACGTTATGAAATAGGTATACATAACATCACTTTACAACAAACTACATTCACATCATCAAAGTAGATAGTGGTACCAAATTATTTGGATGCACCTTACTTAATTGTGATTTATGAGATTATAGAAACAAGCCAAAAGCTTACAAAAGATAAAGTTAATCATCAATCAGAGAAGGCTAAATTTGGTTAACATGCTCCGCTTCTACAAACTCCCAAATTATTTAGACTCAATAGTGTATACAGTAGGTTTAAGTGTCTATTTCGGATTACAACCTTGGCACCATAATATATAAATAAAGTCACAACTATGCTGAATATACAAAGCATTAGAAATCACCATATGAAGAAATAGCCACATTATATGGACAATTATAGGATATTTGACTTAATTTAACTACCATATTTGACTTAATTTAACTACCTCATGAATGGAATGATCAACACACCTCGTAGAAATATTGTAGGATTTCCTTGAGGATCTTTCCTTCTTTGGTTTACTTGTTTTCCTACAATGGAGAGAGACAATTGTCACTTGTGAGAAGGATATATGAAGCATATAACCAATCTTTTAGAACTAATGATTACAAAGGAAAATAAGCCAAAATGCATGGAAGTAGAAAGGAAATCAAAAGTTCAGTTTCAGTAGATGCAAATACTTGCTATGCCAAATAGCATATTAATCTACCTTCTATTGTCTTCTATGGCTAAATAATTATTTGCATATTCTATAGGAAATGAATTTAACAATTAGTGCGATCATGATGGTGAGTCACCTCTTTTTGTTTTGCTACCCACATCAGATGATAGCATTCTGGTTCCCATAACCAATGACAATGATAATCTAGGTTGCTTTTTCTGCCATTTTAAAGCTATTTGGTTGCTTTCATTAGTAGCTCCAACCATAGATGGTTTGATTTGTAGGTCCTCTTTCAAGTTTATTGTTGAACCCTCAGGTTTGAGAACTGTATGCTGCAATGAGTTCTGGATGTGCTCAACTTCAGCTCTAGGTAACTCTTGTTCAATGCCTTTGTGGGTTTCGTTGAACATTGACCAATGCTCCTTTTTCGTTTGCAGGCCATTATACCTTTCTGCTTAGAAATATCTTGGACTTTGATAATTTTTGGAGTGTGTGGGAACTTTATATGGCCCCTTTTAGCATTTCTAGTTGCGCTACATATTTTGTGGTCCCTGAGAGATTTCAACAAAAGTTAGCTTGTTATAAGGACAGAGGAGATGAATCAGTAATTAACTTACAGACAATAAATGATAACAATTCCGGGAAGATTCCAAGCACGTTGTTCGATATTCCCGTCCTTTGTTTCAAAGGATATCTCCCTAAGAAATGCCATTAGATATCATAACAATAATCAAATATACCAAAAATAGATACAAATAATAATCCATGTGCTCTACGATACCTTGGCAAACATTCTATGTGATATGATTTTGGGCAACGTCTACACATAGCAAATTGCATTTCTCTTCAGATTTTGTTCTCTGCTCCTCCACATTTAGAGCACCTATGCATGGGGCAGATAAATGGCACCCCTTTATAATTTGTGTCTCCAGTTCACAAGATCCATCACCATTAGACTGATAGGGCTCTAGTAATTTTGCAACACATTTGGGGTGGTAGAAGTGTGGTAGAAGTGCCCACAAGATGGATTATCACACTTAAATACCTAACATATTGCACATAACAAATTTAAAGATGATAGGAGGAGCCAATAATAAGATACTAAATAAAAATTACATAATCATTCCATGATTAGCATTCGACAAGAGTTTTTTGCTATTGATTTCATCCCAGCACAAGTTAATCGCCCTCATAGAATGAAGAATGATGCTAAAATGCAGACACAAAAATGGGTCTAAAAATAGAAAAGGCAAAGTAAGCACCACCTTTGATGGCCAGAAAGCAAGTACTGTCTTTAAATAAAACATCTTCTCACCAAAATAGAAAAATGAAATGTTGTAAACATGAAGTAAGCAGCATCCTTCTTCGTAGGTTACAATTATTGAAATGAATAGTAAACACTAGTAGCATGCTATATATAGGTCCAAACATTAGCATTTGGCTCTGCTGATGGCTCAAGCTCTCCACATTTAAAACATTGTTGCTTGTTTTCACAATTCTTGCATAGAAAAGAACCAAGTTCCTATAAATATGTAAAAGTTCCTATAAATATGTAAAAGGATATATATGTCACCAATTTAAGCACTAAAAATAGTGAAGTTCTTGGAAGAAGATTTGAAAAATTACCTTTAATTGTGTAGAAGTGTAACTAAGAGTTTTACATTTAGATTCTTTTGCCATCTTTCTTTCTAGGATGGAAGGACCTCTTGCACTGGCCTATACAACAGGATTAGATAATCGCAGTAAGCAAAGGTACAACAAAATAAATTTAGTTAAATAACATTTGATTATGCTTCGGAGGATTTATAAACTACAATTGGAAATAATTTTTCCATGGAAGAATGGAATAAATTTTACTTGCTACACCTAATGTATGAAATTAGAAATATCAAATATAAGGAAGATATGACTCTATAAAGTATATTTTTTCATCCCTTGTTAGATATTAACACAAAAGGCTAACAAAATAAGACAACACAATTGTTGTTATTAAAAATAATTACTTTAGTTATGCAAAGAAACAAGGGCTAAGAATATGGGGAATAAGTAGATCGATGTATCATTATAATAGACACGATGAATACACAAAGCAAAAAATATTTGTTGATAAATATTTTTAATAAAGATCATAACAAATTTAATTAACAAGGATAAGTTCCAACATGAATCAATGTTTCTTTTTTTCTTTAGTAGACACATGTCATGAAATTTAGTGTAGACCAATTTTTCTTTGGGATCATAAATTAAGTTTTGACATGCTTTTTTTATCTAACTAATGCTCTAAGATTGGGAAGCTGCTATGGGGAAAAGTGGCAAACAAGAGAGGAGGGAGTCGAAGGGGCCCCATCAAACTACACATAGCATCCCACAATGGATTAAAAATACAAAGAAGGATTAAACTTTGTTTGTCTTAACAAGGTATAACAAGCTAACGTACCTTATTAAGTTTCCTCCATCATCACATAAAGCACATAAGGTGTCATTACCCTCATCGAAATGATTATCCCCATCATATGTGTCATATTCATTGTGATTATCATTGTCACCAGTATAATCTGCATTATTTAATTTCAAAGTATAAATCATTGACACTAAGATTCCTAACTACAAGGCTTAATTTGCCTTTTAATCTACCTTAGAATGGGGTAGCAAAATATTGAAGGAATAAATAAGCTTTAAGCAATTCTAAATTAATAACTAAGCAACGAGCTATTATTATAGTGAAGTGCTTGATTGAATATATTAAAACATGACATACTTATGAAGAAAATTTAGCAAGAGAATAAATATTCTAGTAACTCATACCTTTAACTTCATTAAAGTTGAATCTCTTTGTCGGAATAACTTGATGAGGGAATGGTGCTTCCTCAAATCATCCATGGTAGGTTTAGTATTGAGATCACTACAAAAAGAAATAAAATATTAAACCACATGGGCCAACTCTCACTTGGCAATTTAGCAATGAAGAAATGTTTGTTAATGGATTACTTAAAAACTTCATTGAGGTCATGCCAAAGACAATCCCAAAGGCTTCTCCCTGTTTCTATGATGCTTCTTGACAAAGTGGATCATTTGAATTGTGATAAATATCGATCAAGCAACCTCATCTTTGTAGCATTTCCGTGGATTTAGCAGTTCTATCCAATTCCCCTCACTTGAAAGAACTGATATGTTTGGCATCCCATACTCAAGTTGTCCTAGCCTCCAAGATACCACCTCCTTGTGCAACCGATAAATGCTTTTATCCACAATTCCACGCAAATATACTTTCTTCTCAAAATGACAATCGTCCACATTATCATTCTCGCTAAACTGAAAAGGCAAAATACTAAAACAGATAGGCTCGTCCTTGGTAACCTCAAAATAGTACTCATTCACAGCTTTGATATGTGGCTCCACACCATCATCATCTCCAAACATCATGGTTCCAATTTCTCTGTAGGGATAAATTAATTATTACTTTATCAATATCCTTTCAAACAACAATTGAAACTTATTTCCTTTTAGAAGAAAATGGTAAGTATTGCCAAAAAAATTCATAGGAGACCCTACTTGTGGGGGGGGGGGGGGGGGGCGTGCAGCTAGGGCCGGCCGAGGGCGGTCGCTGGGCCGGGCCGGAGCCGGCGTGGCCAGCAGGTCGCGTGGGCGTGGCGGTGGCTGCAGCCGACTCGCCTAGGGCGACGGCGGCGTGGGCGCATGGCGTAGAGGGGCGGCGGCGGTAGAGAGAGTGAGAGGGGTAGCGGAAGAATTTATTTCCTTGCTTAAGATTGAAAGGTTACATAGCTCCTCTATTTAAAGTATTGGGAGACTTAACTCTTAAGAAATCTATACTTAACCTCAAAGCAACCTCAAATAGAGTCCTTACAGATCTGGACCTCTATTTTATAAGCAAACCGATCTTTTTCTATCTTATTTCCTAAACAAATTCTATTTATTTTTCCTTCTTTTTGTATTTTTCCTTTAGTATCCACTTTTAATTGGCTGGTGACGTTTGTGAATAGTACCATGGGTACTGTTCATGCTGACCCTATTCTAGGCCCTTCGAGGCACCTTGGTCCAGGCCTTGGGGGGGTTGTTTAGCCTAACATGGAGAGAGCGTGACATATCCTCTTCATTCTCCACACAGCGCAACGCGTCCTCCCACTATATATTTGCTCGCTTATTGACATTGCTCTGGGAAAAGTCTCCTCCACTGATTGCCACCTTGATGCCGAAGATGAAGTGCTCACACATGTTTTCTATGTTGGATGATGACGGATTAGGGCTGGAGGTTGTGGATGTAGCTGAATAAGAGGTGTTGTGTCCCAATTGTTGAAGTTGGCCCAAGCGCGTCTCGAGCTATGTTGATGATGGTGTCGCGACCTCTGGAGTTGTGATGTGTGTTGACGTGTCACACCCAAAATTGAAAATTTTGGGTTATCAATAGGAAACACTAAATAAAATGGACAGTTTAAATAATTGGATAAAATTTTCCAAGTTTAGTTTAATTTGGCATGAATCTGGTTAATGATCCTAACTTTGACTTGGTTCATTCAAATTGCTTTAGTTTTGTACCATCGGGTCTATGTAGTAGGGCCAATGTTTAATTATCATACCACCATACCACGTAATCATGATTTTAAATAATTTATTTGTTAAATTGATTAATATTTTATGCAACTCGCTTTTCTAATTTAAAAATAACATAGGCTTACCACATCAGTCCTTTGTACTTAAGCATGAAATTATCTAATAGCAACTTGAACATGTTTTGTAGTCAAGCACGATGTATATGATAAACTCGTTCGGTGCTCACATGTTACATTGTTTTTGCATGTTAAAGTTTAATCGCCACAAATGATATCAAAATTATTTATGAACAAAATATGATCAGGTCCAACACACATCATATATAATTGGAACAGATATTCTCACATGCTATTCTATTTTGCAAAGTTAAAGTTTAACTTGCTCAAATTATGTTGCAATACTTATAGATAAAACATGAGTAGTTTTACCCCGACTTTTAAATTAAATTATATTTTGTCTAATCTAGATAACTTTTGCATGATTTTGATTAATTAATTAAAATAAATCAAACACGTAATTGCATCTTTTCCTTTATAATACAAATCTTTCGGTAACAATTCTGCTTTTGTACCATAGTTCTGTTTTCGATGTTTCTTGCACTCTCATGACCGTAACAATGAGCCCTCTGTTAGTAATATGTTTCAAGGCTTTTACTTGATTGGTATATTGTTTTTAGTTGTCTCTTTTTGTGTGCTTATATTTTTCGATGTGAGTGGTGTTTGCAGGAGCTATAGAACGTAAGGCCAAAGGATCTTTGAGGAGTTGACTTTTGATTTTGAGCAAGCGTATAAGGCAAGTATAATATGTGGCTTTCCTTGATACCTGAAAACCTTAATGTCACTAATTTATACTTGTCTAACTTGATCTACCATTAAGAACTTTTCTAGATTTTGTTACCATGAACCTTGATAACTGTGGGTTTATGCATTGGGTAGTATTTGCTAGCCGCTCTATATCTGATAAGCTCTTTAACACTGATTAATGGTATATGCAACAAAAGTTTAAAATTTTCCTTTTAGAAACACTGTTTAAGTGGGCTAGAGCAATGGGTTACTTTCATGGTGCTCTAGTTTCTCTCCATGACGACTGATCTGTAAGCATCAATCTAGGACTTACAGTACAACCACAGGGACTACATGGCTTTGGTTTTGTCTAAGTACTCTAAGCTTTTCTAATTTATTAGTGGTGACCAAAAGGTGCAAAAGGACAGGTATAGGACGCAAAAGGGGTTTACCGAGATAGGTATAGGACAACCTCTATTCCTATGTGTATAGCTTAGATGGAATGTGCCATTCGAAGGGGGTGTCCTACATCTGATTGCCAGCAAAACCTAGTAGCTACTAACTTATTAGAGGTGACTTTGGAAAAGCTCATAGTGAAAGCCTGCGTACTCACTTGGAAGTGGGTAAAGAGGCTACCTACCTCGGGCACATGGGAATAACGACTCGTGGATAAAGTTGTACAACCTCTATAGAGTGTTATTAAAACTTATATATCAGACGTGCTCTCGGTCATGACTAGCCAGGACTTCTTACAGAATAGTTGGATATTATTGCTTTATTATGATGTTACTCATGCTTATTATCAGTGTTCCCATTTCCTTAATCATTGTTGGTATTTTTAACTGCACTCCATTAAATAAGTTTTAAGTAGGATTATCCGCAAGCGCACAGATATCATACCAGTGTCACATTTTACCCGGAGGTTTTAAATATCGTATCCACAGGGAACAGTTGTGATGATGACAACGTCTATAGACTTAACCCTACAATTAGGCTAGATCATATCAAGAAAAAGGAAATAGCTAATGTACTCTAGTTCCAACTACCGATAAACTTTGTATAATATCGTCTTATCGGACAAGTAACCCGAATAGGAGAAGAAATAGAGTAATCTCCTACCAAGCACCTATAAGCCTATCAGTCCTATCAACGGGACGGGGACTACAGAGGATTCAACGCAGCTATAAAGTCACCTGCGCGAGCTACCACCTATCCGGCTGATCAGGGGACATTCACAAGTAAATCTAGCCTAGGCACCATGCCTACACTACGAAATACAACTCTAACCTACAGCGGTCCTATAGATCAAAGTACAATATGAGATGTGAACCAAAGAACGAATAAGAACAAATTGCTTACTTAAATTGGAATGGTAAATACAAAAGTACCTCGAACGCAGCTCCCAAGCGAGGAAGTCGAATCCGCATTTAATACAGCCCACGAAGAAGCGCCGACAGGCCGAGCTCCTACGGAGAATCTCTACTCCTCTACTCAATCTCTCTAATCTCTAAACAAACTAGATCTAGAAGAACTAGTCTCTCCTAATTGCTACAACTAGATGAACTAGAACTAGATGAACTAGACTAGATCAACTAGAGGGACCCTAACCCTAATTATGTAGAGAATATGAAGCACCGGGGTGTAGAATGCCTCTAGGAGGGGTCTTGGGGCGTCATTATATAGGCCAAGGTGGAGTAGGGGGCAAGGAACCGCCACGTCAGCGATCCGCGTCTCCATCTTGTGTGCACCGTCGGATCAAACCGACCTAAAATCGACGTAGGGATGCTTTGATTGGCTTCCAAGGAACCGTGGGAGGAAGACTCCGAAGGCGGCGGCCATCGGTGGAATTAGGGGCGCCGACCGGCCCTGTGGTGGGGCCGGCCGCCCCACTTGGCTCCTCCTCCGCGGGCCCCGCTGCTTCGGTGTCTTCTAGACCCTTCCCGAGTCCAATGATGATGTAGTTCCGACGTGGATCAATTTCGTGATAATTATGCACTAGAATCTCTCTTTTTTAGCTTTTCTGAAAATCACCCTAGAAAATACAGAATATGCAAAACTCGTGGAATTTGTCAGATAAAGCCCTAGACTAGTGTGTTTTCTTGTTTTCCTTCAGGTAAAAAGCCCTAGTAAAAGTTGACGCTAAGGAGTGTCAACAATACCTCCAAGCTTACCTTTTGCCAGTCCCTTGGCAAACAATCTAGATCGAGTTATTAATAAACTTGGATCAGGAGTTGCTGCAATACTTTTATTTCTTTTAAGCTCAGTTGCTTTTAAACATAAATTTTCCTTCGGCTTAGACAAAACTGCTCTAACTTCCAAACTTACCCATTTTACCTTTAATCATGGAGCTTTACAGCTTTTGCATAAGTGTTGAGCAATTGAAAGATAGAACAATCAAGCCAAGCACTATGTCTCAAATTCTTTACAGTACCAACATTCTGGAGTTTTGTAAATTTTTGAAATAAAACTCAGAGCTTAATTGTGTGACGCCCTCAAGTCTCTTATTATATAGTATTTATGGATCTCACTTGAGGCATTAATAAGGTCATGCCTTCCTACAACTAAGTATTTATAGTGGAGCTCATAGGAGTGGCAATAACAAGGATGAATATACTTGCAATTCATATATTGTAAAGTCAAACAATGGATCCAAAGAGAATCGAGGCATACAATCAAATCAAGATATACATGTGTATGGAATATGGTGGATAGGTGTATATATGGTATTTAGTGGCTAATCCTAATTCTACTTTTTGCTCTTTAAAAATAACTCCCTCCTTTAAAACTTAAAACTTTTCGCGGGAAAAACATGGGCTATCTTTATTCTCTCTTTTTTTTTCTTTTTTTTTGAATTTTATCTAGGAGGAGGGCATCTGTGTACCCATTATTTTAATTGTTGGGACACCTATCTATCTTTTACTCTCCCTTTTTTTTAATACTTTTGCATAGCCACATGCATCCTTTGAATACAAATAATAATTGGAGAGATAATGATAAGAATTTAGAACAATTAAATGGGGGCTGTCCTATAGGGTATATTTTTGGGTGTTTTACTCCCAGTGTAGGAGAAAAATATTTTTAAGGTGGATCTAGATAAAAGTGGAAATGACTGCGCTTACATCCTAGAGTATGAGTAATGCATATGTGGGTGAAGTGCGTGAGTGATCTTAATTTTAAAAGCATGACAAGACTCTCATAAGGTATATTCCAAAGATTGACTAAACTCAATGTAAAGCAAGCAGCATGAATGTACAAAGGTTTTTCTAATTCTAAATGTATCATATATGGCTTTGGTAGGAATTTAAACTTTATCATACAAGCGCTCATCATGTAAGGTTTTTAAAATAAATCTCCAGAACTTAATAATGCTAGGAATAAGATAAATAGCAGCTTAGACCTTTATGTATCATATCAATAAATTACCTAGACTTTAGCTCAAGTATATGCCTCCACAAATTTTAGGTTCAGAATAAATTCTTATATCAAAGTAGTCATGTCCAAAACTCAGGAGAATTCATGGTTAAAAACTAGACACTTGAAAGGAATTACAGTAGAGCAACTATTCATCATCTCCAAAACAAAATTTTAATATTCTCTAGTTTTTATTTGACTCTTACTAACTAGACACACTCTATGATCACACCTTAATATATAGATAAATATCTTTTTATTTCTATTGGACTCACATGACTCTAAAGACATGGACCTTCATGTGCCCATATATTTTTGGTATTTTTATATTTTCTTATGATACTATTGTGAACCTTCATGTGCTCACATATTTTTGGTATTTTATGACTATATAAAATAGACTTCGATAATCGCTTAGGTATAGTTACCTGATAACTAAGGGATGCTCCTCCCCAAGCTAGATGTTTGCAATACTCGGTGTTGATGGTCTTTAGAGTGAGCTAACCAGCAAATGTTCTGGTGGGTGCCACTAATAGACTCTCTCCTTGTCATAATGTTGTTCCTGCATAATTATACTCCAACAAGAAAACCAAAACTCGAGGCTCAAATTTAATAATGGGTTAGCGGTCACCAATAAGTGATTGATTATTCTTTGAGTTGATTTGAATTGACAGTTTCTAGCGAGGATTATCTTTTTTTTAGGATTTTCTAGACCTCCACAGAAATATTTATTCTTATGGGGCTTAGTTTTTTTTTTTCATAATGCGAGAGAGTAAATACAGGTGCTATTATTATTTTTATTATTCTTCTTACCACCACGTAAAATATTCCAATAGGGTTACCATAAGTTTATTCACGTGGGGATTTCAATATTTTATGATGCAAAGAAATGAAGCAATAAATGTTTTTATTTTCTTTTTAATATTTATGAAGATGAATATATTAAAGTAAAATTATTAATATAGATAGAAATACTAATTAATTAGATAACTACCATATTACCTTATGGCAAGGGTACGGAATTTTAAGTTTACCGACGTAACTTCTTCTTCCACTCTTGTGTATCTCTCCATCTTGAGAGATGGAGGTCGTGATGGTTGCATACCTCTAGTGATGATGATGTCACTTTTGTTCCTTGATTTGGCCAGCAGGTTGAAGTAGAGCTTTAATAGTAGTGGCAAAGATCTTGCTCAGTGTGCATGTTCACGAACTCTCACTTGTAGAATTAATAAATTTTGCTCGATGTGTTGTCCCGTTTGCAAAACCAGGGGTAGAGATCAAGTGCATGGGCTCTGCTGGTGGAAAAACACCAACAAAACCAAATCTATTTCTTTATTTATTGTTCCCAATCCTTAGGCACATTGAACAAGATAAAGTTGGTGTTACATGAATTGTTTATTTATGACATGAGTGGTGAGATCAAAAGATTAAACATTTAATGTTACATTTAAGTTCACATGATAGCAAAGAATGAAATTGCTTGACCAATGGAAGGATTGTCTATCTCTATATAAATTTTCAAATAAGTATGACTATCATCTTTCTAAGACCAAATATAATGTTTTAGCTTGTGTGGTTAAGACTGAGATTAAGAGGATGGTGCCATGAACAATCTTAAAGAACAAAGCATGTTGAGTTAATTAGGTTATCAATTTATGTAACTCTAACAGGTTTGTGTCTGCATTTATGCGTGCGTCAAGATCAAGAGAAGAGCAGTGACCACTTACCTTAGAATATTACCTTCATTATTAGAGCGTGATGGCACTAAGTGATGAAGGGTAATTGACCGGTGGTGTTTTCCTTCATTGCATCTTGAGTTGTTCATAGACCTCTTGGCTCCTCTATTGCACTCATTCTTTTGCCATCTTTTGCTTTTTTTTTTGATCTTTTGACTCTTTTCACTCCGCTTATTATTACGCCTGCAATAGATTAGTGGACAGCACATACCGAAGGAGTATATAAATTTTGAGCACAGGTTGCTTGTCCAGTATTTTATTTTCTTTTGTCTATGCTAATGAGAAGATAATATTAATATTGTTTTAGCATAGATCATGTTTTATACAGACATGGCTCGAGGCAAAGTAACTTGTAGTAGAAGATGAATCATTAATGCTCACAGTTCTTTCATAAATGAGCTGTGTCTTCTTCTACAAAGTTATTAAAGTTCAGCATGTACCCTACTTCATCTCTAATTTGAATTCATCTCATGACTTATCCAAATTGATTTTGAAAATTTTCCTACAGGGGCTAGTCTACAAAATATCCAATGTCTACTATAATATATTATTAGTTCAAAAATCAACCTAGACACCACATCTAATTTGACTTAGGAAGGCATTCTAACCTAAGCACCACGCTTAATTTAAAAAGCCTTTGAAAGTAAAATCAATACACCTCTTAGTTTAAGAATCAAACTAAACACCTTGTCTAATTATGACTCAAGAAAACAGTTTAAACTAAGCACCATGCCTAATTCAAAAGGTGTATGAAATTTCTCCAAACCTTAAGTATACTATACCAAACAAAGGTAACATGAAAGTTTATCGAGTGTTATTCAAACAGAGATGAAAGAGTATGATTAATAAATTGAATAAGCGTAGAGACAACCAATATTAGCAATATAGGATTTTCTAAATAAGGCCATTCCCCCAAGCTTGAATTTTGCAAAGTAAATGTAAGCTTGAGTGGATGTCAAAGTTGCATAATAATTGGTTGGTCATACCTGGCACTGCCATTATTCATTTTCTTACTTCAAACCTGAAGTGGTTAGTGACAAAAATATCCAAAGGAATATTTTGACAATTATATTATGCTAAAGGTACAAACTCAATTCATTTTTTTAGAGTGATTATTACAAAGTTGTTCTTAGAAAACCTTCTAATTATTGCACTTCAAGTTGGTGAGGTGGTTTCCTCTAGAACATTAGCCTTTGTGCGCCTATATCAAGATTACAACGAGATCTATAATATTTATGATAAACATATGCATCTACAACCACCCTCTTAATGATTTTATGAACAGGTAAAATATGGGGGTTGAAGATCTCGTGTGTGGTAATATTAGAGAGACCAAAAGATTCAGGAGATTTCTCATATGACCACAGGTCTGATAGGGTGTTAATGACATAACTGCCATGCTCGTCGATATGATCTCTCTTTTTAAACTCCAAGGGTGTCTCTTCATGGGTGTCTATAGGTAACAGATTCATCTCTATTATTTCATGCCTATGACATTCATTGGATGTTTTATCTTCTAGGATTTCCCATGAATTGATGCCTCTAGGATTGGTCTCGTCTAAAGCTTCCTTCGAACTTGGGTGAGTTCTATTTATTAAGGAAATTGATTTAAGCTCACCATTTGAATCTAGACCAAGTTCGGATGCTAACATTAAGGCCTCGTCCTCCTCCATCCATTCTTTGACAATGGCAAATGAGTTTTTCATATGTTCCATGCATTCATGCCATTATCGATGTTGCTCTTCTTGATCATTTCTAGTCTTCATGACTCCTATACTTTGGGTATTCTAGTGAGTTTTTAGGGTCGTTACGAGACTTAGGGGAGAGAGTATAAAAAGGATCATCAGGGGTTAAGGATGGGTTTAAAGTCGGGTTCGAGATAAGTTATCTAATGTGGGTATAGAAGGGGAGAAGATATGATTAATTCTTGAGTGGCTTAGCTCTCCTTCTATGGTGTCACTAGACATGCCATACATGTGTTCTTCTTGATGTCTTTTAGGAGGGAAAGAAAGTTGAGGACACCTTTTCCAAGATGCTCTTCTAAGAAGGTCTGATTCATATCGATGTACGAGCATCTTAGCTAATTGGAAGTCTAAATCATCATTATGAGGTTTTGATGGTTTAGGATTGATAGCTAAATCTTGAGATTGGGATGATTGTGTTTCAGCTACCAAAATTTCCTCTTCTTGTTCGGGAGATGATTCCTTCTCTTCCTCAGAGAGCTCAGAATAGGCTTGAACAACCTTTTCTAGCATCGGTCTGGCTTCATTATAGGCAAGTGAAGAAAAGCTCCTCCAGAGGCTAAATCAAGGGAGTCCTTAGATTCTTTGGTAAGACCCAAATAAAAATATTGAAGAAGCATGGGGTCTAGAAAACCAAGGTCAGGACCAAATATGATAAGTTCATTAAAACGCTCCCATGATTTACTAAGAGATTCCTGTTCTAGTTGCCTAAAAGTTAGAACCTCTTTTCGAATGCTAGCTACCTTAGAGATGGGAAAGAAGTGTAAACAGAATTCAGAGTATAACATTTTCCAATCACCTTGCATGCTCCCTACGGCTCGATTATACCAAAGTTTAGCTTTTCCTGTCAAGAAAAATGGAAAAAGCTTCCATCTAGCGTGCACAGGTCTGCTCGAATTCTCGTAAGTGTAAGTATGGGTTTTCATTGCCTTCTCCCGAGAAGGGTTTATCCTGAATCATTTTGATTAGACATGGGTGCAGCTCATAGCCAGTGTTATGATAGGTTCATCGAGTTTTTGGTGGCCCGAAGCTTTCACGCATGCCATAAAAGCGTATAGGAATAGAATTAAAAGCATCCATAAGGATGAACACAAAAATAATGAAGAGAATGGGATAAAATAAGAAAAGATAAAAGTATAATACAAGATTAAGCTAGACTAAGTCAAAATCAGCAAACCGTTCCACTCGCAACGGCGCCAAAAAAATGCTTGTTGGTATTTTTAACTGCACTCCATTAAATAAGTTTTAAGTAGGATTATCCGCAGCGCACGAGATATCATACCGGTGTCACATTTTACCCTGAGGTTTTAAATATCGTATCCATAGGGAACAGTTGTGATGATGACAACGTCTATAGACTTAACCCTACAATTAAGCTAGATCATATCAAGAAAAAGGAAATAGCTAATGTACTCTAGTTCCAACTACCGGTAAACTTTGTATAATATCGTCTTATCGGACAAGTAACCCGAATAGGAGAAGAAACAGAGTAATCTCCTACCAAGCACCTATAAGCCTATCAGTCCTATCAACGGGACGGGGACTACAGAGGATTCAACGCAGCTATAAAGTCACCTGCACGAGGTACCAACCTATCCGGCTGATCAGGGGACATTCACAAGTAAATCTAGCCTAGGCACCACGCCTACACTACGAAATACAACTCTAACCTACAGCGTCCTATAGATCAAAGTACTCAATATGAGATGTGAACCAAAGAACGAATAAGAACAAATTGCTTACTTAAATCGGAATGGTAAATACAAAAGTACCTCAGAACGCAGCTCCGGGCGAGGAAGCTGAATCCAGACGAATACAGCCACGAAGAAGCGCCGACAGGCCGAAGCTCCTCCAGAATCTCTACTCCTCTACTCAATCTCTCTAATCTCTAAACAAACTAGATCTAGAAGAACTAGTCTCTCCTAATTGCTACAACTAGATGAACTAGAACTAGATGAACTAGAACTAGATGAACTAGACTAGATCAACTAGAGGGACCCTAACCCTAATTATGTAGAGAATATGAAGCACCGGGGTGTAGAATGCCTCTAGGAGGGGTCTTGGGGCGTCATTATATAGGCCGAGGTGGAGTAGGGGGCAAGAAACTGCCACGTCAGCGATCCGCGTCTCCATCTTGTGTGCACCGTCGGATCAAACCGACCTAAAATCGACGTAGGGATGCTTTGATTGGCTTCCAAGGAACCGTGGGAGGAAGACTCCAGAAGGCGGCGGCCATCGGTGGAATTAGGGCGCCGACCGGCCCCAGGGTGGGGCCGGCTGGCCCCACTTGGGCTCCTCTGCGGGCCCCGCTGGTTCGGGTGTCTTCTAGACCCTTCCTGAGTCCGATGATGATGTAGTTCCGACGTGGATCAATTTCGTGATAATTATGCACTAGAATCCCTCTTTTTTAGCTTTTCTAAAAATCACCCTAGAAAATACAGAATATGCAAAACTCATGGAATTTGTCAGATAAAGCCCTAGACTAGTGTGTTTTCTTGTTTTCCTTCAGGTAAAAAGCTCTAGTAAAAGTTGACGCTAAGGAGTGTCAACAATCATGCGGTTAAACTGGGATTTGAGTACAACTTGGCAACTTAAGCTTAATGCTAAAAGGTGACTAATTAAAAATGCTTACCGTTGTTGTCGGTGCTAGAACTGGTGGCCCTGGCACCAACGAGTAAATTTGTGGTGCGTGCTCCCTACTTTCGGATGGTGTGCAAGATGAACACAAGGGTTTATACTGGTTCGGGCAAGAGAAGGCCCTACGTTCAGTGGGGGAGAGATGTTCTTGTATTATCCTGCACCGAAGTGCTCGTAGGTAGGGTGTACAAGCAATGAGAGAGGGACCAGAGTCCCAAGTCTCGTGGATGATTGAGTGAAGTGCCAATATCAAGCGTGTGTGAGGCTTGTCCCCCATCTACGGGCTCCCGTCCTCCCCTTTTATAGTCATAAGGGGAGGTCAGGGCCTTATAAGAAGAGGTCGTGCTGGCGGCGAGGTCATGGGCTTCTATCCTTCCTCATCCGCGGCTCTAGAGTGGGCAGGCTGTCCATGAACGTGACGGGGCAGCGCTATGTCGCCTCCCTGGCGCTGTTGGTCAGAATGGCAGCCGTCCCTGTTCGGAGTTGGTGGAGCGTGACGGAGGGGGTGTCCGAGCCACCCGTAGCTTGCTGTAGCTTTGACCCGCCTGGAATCCAAGGCTCGGGGGGGCCTCGGGCTCGTTGCCGTGCGGGGGAGTGGTTGGAACAGCCCCGCGGATGATCGTCGGCGCCGTGATCGCCCATCCGGGCTCGGGGGCTCACGGGGTGGACTGTTGGTTGACCGGAGGGGGCGCCCAGTCCTCTCCCGTCGGAGGAGGGTGACGTCGGCCGTCATTGCTTCGGCGTGGCGGGCGGTGCCCCAGCACCCCGGCGACGGGACCTATCAGAGAGGTTTGGCAGCACAGCGTCCCACAGTGGCGAGCGAGGACTTCACTTTGGAGAAGCTGCGTAAGCATGAACGCCCGGTGTGGGTCGCGACGGGGCGGTGTCCATTCTCTTCCGGGGGCATGGAGCGCCCACGACACGGGACATGGACGAAAGAAGTGGTAGATGTGCGTCAAATCGGTGGTACGGCTTTGACCCCAGGCGGCGCGTCCCCTGCCCGAGGCCTGGTCGCCGGGGGGCTCGGGCGGGGAAATCGGAGGCTCGTCCGAGGCCCCAATCTTGAAGGCTCGGGCGAGGCGGAAGGCGAAAAACTCGTCCCGAGGCCCCAGGCTGGGGGCTCGGGCGAGGCGGAGTATTGGTGCTTACCCGAGGCCTTCGCGGGGGGCTAGGCTCGGATGGGCCGGAGACCATGCGCTTGCTCCGGCCCTGGAGCCGTGGCCCCGGTAAAGTAGTGGGCGGCTTGCTGGGCCAGTTTTTGCGTTTGTTGGGCTTTCCTAAAGGGGCCCTTATTTTGGTCCCCGACAGTAGCCCCCGAGCCTCTGAATGAGTGAGTGTAGTCGTTCAGAGGTTAAGGTCGGCTTCCTCGGTTGCTATCGACACTTTCCGCAGGGTGCGCGCAAGCGCACCCGACGGGTGTAGCCCTCGAGGCCTCGGAGGAGTTTTGGGGACTCCTTCGAGGGCTTTACACTTTAGTTCGCGCGGCGTGTTTTGTTTCTGTCTCTGGAGCCGTGCTCGTCGGCGGGGCGCGCGCCATACCGCCGGGTGTAGCCCCGGGCCTCGGAGGAGTGTGTGCACTCATCCGAGGGGCTTGTCTTGTGCCCCTGTGAGCGAGTTATTTTGTGGCGCCGAGCCCCCGGGCCCGTCGGCTCGTCCGAGGGTTCGGCTGGTTTTACGGCATTTTCGCGAGTCGGTCCTCGTGTTGGGGAAGCCCCCGAGCCCTCGTGATGACGAGGGGGATCCGATCGGTACTCAGTCGCTAGTCTTTTACGCACCTCCACGCCCCTTCCGCAGGGAGGAGGGTGGATTTCGCCGCGCTATCGCCGATGAGTGTCGAACATGACTAGATCCGTCGAGCCGTTAACGGAAGATCCAAGTGAAATGCCCGTGCCCCGCTTCGTTGGGGGTCGGCCGGGCTGGAGGCGTGTTTCATAAGAGCCTGCACGGTATGCTCGAGGCGGGGCTCGGGTCCCGGCCCCCGGGTCCCGAGGGGCTCGGGGCTCTCCCACGCGGGGATCCCCCTAACTCGGCTGCCATGCCGGCCTCGGATGCTTTGCTAGGACGGCCCCCCGCTTGCCTGAGGGCTAAAAAAGGCTGTGTATGAGGCCGTCCCGAGCTGCCCCCGACTCTGTTGCCCCCGAGGTGGTCAAGCAAACCACGAGATGGGCCACCCGCGAGCCTCGGACCGTAAATGGGCCGTCGCCCGAGTTCCCTTGAGGAGAAAAAGAAAACCCCCGTTTTGCCCCGTCGTGGGCGTGGGCGCGCCTTTTCAGCGCGCCGCGGCGGGGGCGTGGAGCGCCCCCGCGTGGGAGGTGGCGGGTCCCACTTTCCCCGTCGGGCGGTGCCGTGCGCTGCGTGCCGTGGGTCCCATGGGGGGATGTGATGTGCGGAGCTGCAGCTTCCGCTGAGGCCATGCGTGGTGGCGGGGCCCCGCCTCCGTGACCTGGATCCTTTGTGGGGTGCGCCGCCGTAATGCGCTGCGTGTGGCCCCCGAGCCCGTGTGGCTGCGGCTGCCCGTGTGCAGCGCCTTGGGCCGTGTGCGAGGTGCAATTGAGTGGGCGTATCGGGAAGCCGATACGCATTGAATGCGTGGAGACGGAGCGGTGGGGGGACGCCAGGGTATAAATACCTATGCGGCGGCCGCGTTGGCTCTCCTCCTACGTATGTTGCCACTGCCCTTGCCTTTCCCGCCGCCGGAGAGAGAGCTCGAGTTTGCCGGAGAGAAAAGAGGAAGAAGCTTCCGGCGCCACCAGTCTGCTCAGCCCTTTCTCCCTGATGGCGCCTAGGGTGGACATCGTCGGCACGACGGACTGGGAGTCGTGCTCCGTGATGGAGGCGGAGGCGGAGGCACTGGTGGAGAAGGGGGGCTCTGCGCGCTCGGTCAAACACCGGCGGCAGGGAGGGATCGTGCCGCCGGGCGACCAGTTCCCATGTCCCCCAGGGGGATACGTCGTGAGCTTCACGGCCTTCCATGAGCGCGGGTTCGGGATGCCGGTGGGGTGCTTCCTTCGCGCGCTCCTGGAGTACTATGGCCTAGAGCTCCACAACCTCGCCCCCAACTGCATCACGCATGCGGCGGTTTTTGTGGCGCTGTGCGAGGGATTCCTCGGCATCGATGCCCACTGGGACTTGTGGCTCTACTTCTTCGAGGCCACCCTGTTCCTGAAGTCCCCGCCGGGGACAGAGAAGGAGAAGGGGAAGGAGAAGGAGAAGGAGAAGGGGAAGCGGCTGGCCGTCAGGGCTAGGAACTGCACGCTGCAGCGGCGGTCCAAGAGCCGCGGGGCCTACATCCCCGCGAAGCTCGCCTCCTTGAACCGCGGCTGGCACAGCGAGTGGTTCTACCTCCGCAACGATAACGACCACCTCCCGGCCTACACCGGGAAGGTGTTCGACTCCGAGCCGCCATCGTGGCGGAAGGAGTTGATCGCCGAGAAGGTGGCGCCGGCGAAGAAGGTGTTCTCCGCCTTGGCGCACCTGACCCGATCGGGGTTGGGCGCCTCGGCGGTGATCGCCCGGCTTCCACAAGCGGCGTGTCTTTACCGCCGCTGATGCGTATCGGTACGCGCACGACATGCGGCCTGGCAACGCCTGGGGAGGGCACCGGATGGCGGCCGAGGACTGGGCTACGTCGAGATTCTCGACCGGACGAAGCAGGCGGCGTAGGTGGATTCCTCGCAGCTCTTCAAGGTCGTCATGCGGCCAGAGAAGGGGTTCATTAGCCTGGTAAGCCTCGCTCCTTCGCTCAGCGCATGCTCCGCTCTCCTCCCTCAATCCTAATCCCCTCCGTGCCAGCAGGGGCTCTTGGAGAAGTCGAGGGCGTCGAAGCCCCCGATTGCCGTGGAGAAGAAGGCTAATCGCGACCACGCGAAGCGAGGAGGGAGAAGGAGAGTGCCGTGGAGCGTAACGCCCGCAAGCGTAAGGAGAAGGAGGACCTGGCGCGACAGCGCCGCCGCCAGAGAGAGGGCCTCCCCGGGAGGAGACGCCGTCGGACACCACCGAGTACGACGACGACGATGATGATGAGGAGGAGGAATGGGTGGACGACGAGCTGAGCCGCTACCTGGGCTAGACCCGCCGAGGTGACGCTGGGTGCCTGTGAGGGCGGCGGCTCATCTGAAGCGCAGCGCCTAAGGGCCGTCAGGAGAGGCTCGTCTCCCGTCTCGCCGAGTCGGGGCCTCGCGACGCTTCCAGCCGCCAGGCGTCTCCCGAAGGGAGGTGCGACGCCCCGGGGAAGGAGGTCGCCGAGCCCTCCCCCACCGAGGCCCGTTCCCGATGCATCCCACGGCGGCTAGGAGCGGGCCGGAGGACCGCGGTCAGGTGCCCCCGGAGGGCGCACGGGCAGCGGGAGCTCCCGAGGCTCCCGCCCTCGGGAGGGAGCCGGTCCGGCACCAAGATTAAGGTGCCCCGGTAAGTGGCGTTCACGCCTTGTCGATGGTTTCGGTGTTCGCCTCTCCTCCACCTGCTGACTTTGCCTCCTTTCCATCCACAGCCCTAAAAGCGCAAGGCACAAGGACGTGGCACACTTCGCCCCCTGGAAGCAAATCGAGGCGGGGCGGGGGGGGCGAGCCTCGGTTCCGTCGTCGAAGCGGCGGCCGGGACCGAGGGAGAAGGAGAAGGCCGCCGAGTGCTGCCCGCCGAGGAGCAGCCCTCGGCAATGGAGGAAGAGACGGCGCAGGGCGTCCCGCCCAGGAGGGACCGAGGGTGCGACCGTGGCGCCGCTGGTCAAGGTCAAAGCCGGCGGCCCCGCCGCACGGGCGAGGGTGTCCGTCAAGGAGGCCAAGTAGCGGTCCCGGCTGCATCGGCCAGGGGTGGAGTCCTCGGTGTCGGCCGGGGACAGTGGAGGAGCCCGCGGTGGTTGCTACTGGCCGACGACGGCGCTGGTTGAGCGGCGCCGCCCCATCTCCGCGCAGAGTCGTGGCCACCGAGGCGGTGGTCGCCTCGATCGCGGAAGAGGCCACGAAGGCGCAGGTGCAGGGAGGCATCCACCGTGGGTGCCGCAGCTTCAGGTAGGGGCACTCGGTGGGCTGCCCATACTGAGGAGCCCACCGAGGCCGGAGGGCTCGGCCGCCCGAGGCTGGTGGCGCCGCTAAGCACAAGATGGCGGGCCGGCTCGTTTGGAAGGATCGCCAGACCCCGGAGCAGCGGGAGGTCTTCGCGTTGGACGACGCCAAGGAGGGAAAACTCTGGGTGCGCGTGTCGCAGTGCGTCGACCGGTACGAGGAGGTTGCCCGGACCATCGTGTCGAGGCTGGGCCAGGAGCTCCCGCCCCTGCTTCAGGTAGGCGACCCCACGCGGCCCTTGTCGACCAGCAGACTTCTTTCCCATGACTTAAACGGCCGAGGCTCGCTCGTCGCAGAACTGGCGAAGACGTCGAGCGGGAAATCGGACTTCCTCCGTCGTCGGCCGGCCTCAACAAAGCTCCTTCAGCAGAAGGGTCTGGTGGCCCAGCTGACGGCGACCCTGTCGGAGAAGGACGCCGAGCTCGAGAAGCTCCGTCTCCTTGTCTCGGAGCTGAAGGCCGAGGCGTCGTTGGCACGCGAGGACGCCGCTCTTTCCAAAGAGGTGGTGGCCGGTCACGCCACGAGCCTCGACCGGCTCCGAGCCGAGAAGGAGATGATGCTCGCCGAAGCCTCGCGTTCGGCAGACTCCATCAAGGCTTTGTCCGAAAAGCTGAAAGCCGCGGAGGATGAGAACAACGTCCTTGCCGGCGAGTACTCCAAGCTAAAGGACGAGCTCATGCGTGGGATCTCTGAGGCCACGACCCTCCGCAACCAGCTTCAAGGTGCGCACCTTGATTGTCTTCTAAATACTTCTCTATTACTTGGGTTCTATAATAACTGATTTATGGAAGGTAAAGCAATCACACAATAACACTTCGGGACATGAGAACACTAGTCACGGAAAGGGGTGAGAAAGGGACTAGGAAGCTTCGACTACGGTCCTACAAACACCAACCCTAACATGGTGGAATACGTCGGGCCGTCCGTGGCTGTCACCACACAGGGCTACCACAACTATATGTTGGACTGGGTGCAATCTCGGGTAATATATAGCCTAGACTCCATGTCTACACTACCAATTACTACCCTAGTCACAATTAATAACTAGAGCACCCGATACGAGGCGAGATCCTATGCTAAAGTATAACAACTATACTAACCAATTAAATGTAATACATAAAAGTAAATAGAGAAGATAAAATATATTAAAGCATAAGTCTTACAAAGAATGAATACAAAGACATACCAAAACTCTCGATGACTCTTTTCGAAGACTCCTCAGGAACCCGGCGCCGCTCTCCCTAACTCTCAACTAGAACTACATTGGAAAGTCTAGCCCTAATTCTCTAGAGATGAGAGGTCATCCATTCAAGGGACGCCTCTACATCTCCAATAATGTGGTGCCCTTAGGGAGGGGGGTCTACCTCTTTATTTATAGTCTAGAAAAGCCTCCACCTCTTCCTCGACAGGCGATGTGGGACTAATTCGACTTCACAATGGTGGAGATACAAACCCTAAGGCAGAGGCCCTCCATCAAAGCGGGCCCCGAATGGGCTCAGTGGAGCACCGGCCGGCCCCTGGTGGGGCCGGGCGGCCCCACCCTATAGCAGGTGGGCCCCACCTTCGATACGTCATCTTCGGTGCCTTCTAGAGTCTTCTAGTGTTTGTTTCGTGTAGAATTGATATCTTTTGACTCGAACTCCAAATATAGCAAATGATATGTTCGTTTTCATCGTCTCGACGAGCCCGTCGCAATGGTGCTGTCCAATTCCCTATTTAAGATACTTTTATTTGATAGAAAATTGCATACTCCTGCAACACAAGTGAGAACACCAAAACTCGTGGAACTTGTTAGAATCAAAACCTACAACTATGATTTATGGTTGATATCATGTTATATTGAGCAATAGTTGATGGTATAAAATAGGCATTAAGGACCATCAACAAGTTCCCCCAAGCTTACCCTTTGGTAGTCCCTTAGCAAAGCCTAACTACTAAACTTGGATCAGGAGTTGCTACAATGCTTTCACTCCTCAAAAGTACACATGCTTTCAAACTGAAATTCTCCTTTAAATTAGACAAAACTGCTCTAACTTTCAAACTTACCCATATTACCATTAACTATGGAGCTTTTCAACTTTTGCATGGGTCTTGAGTAATTGAAAGATAGAACAATCAAGTCAAGCACTATGTCTCAAATTCTTCACTAAACCAATATTCTAGAGTTTTTGCAAGTTTTCAAAATAAAACTCAGAGCTTAATTGTATGACACCCTCAAGTCTCTTAATATGTGGTATTTATATATCTCACTTGAGGCATTTATGTTGTTATGCCCTCCTACAACTAATGATTATAGTGGAGCTCGTAGGAGTGGCATTAAACAAGGATGAGCATACTTGCAATTCATATATTGTAAAGTCAAACAATGGATCCAAAGAGAATCAAGTTATACAATCAAACCAAGGTGTGCATGTGTATGAAATATGGTAGATAGGTGATTATATGGTGGCTAATCCTAATTCTACTTATACTCTTAGAAAATAAATCTCTCTTTCTTAGATTTAGAACTTTCACAGAAAAAACATGGGCTATTCTAATCTCTTTTTTTTTTTCTCTTTTTTTTTCTATATATTGTTTTTTAGGGAGGCGAGCATCTAAGTACCCATTGTTTTAATTGCCCTGACACTTGTCCATTTTTTAACTCCCTCTTCTTCTTTTTTTCAATACTTTTTCTTTTTTATAGCCACATGCATCCTTTGAATACAAAAAATTAGAGAGATAATAATAAGAACTTAGAGCATTAAACAGGGGTTGTCCTATAGGGTATATATTTTTTTGGTGTTTACTCCCAGTGTAGGAGAAAAACAATTTTAAGGTGGATCTGGATAAAAGTGAAAAATGATTGCGCTTACTCCCAGAGTATGAGTAATGCATATGTGGGTGGAGTGCGTAAGTGATCTTGATTTTAAAAGCATGACAAGACTCTCATAAGGTATACAACAAAGGTTGACTGAACTCAATGCAAAGTAAGCAGTATAAATGAACAGAGGTTTTCCTATTCTAAATGTATATAATATATGGCTTTGGTAGAAATTCAAATTTTGTCATACAAGAGCTCATCATGTAAGATTTTTAGTTTTTAAAAGATAAATCTCTAGAACTTAGTATCGTTAGGAATAAGATAAATAGTAACTTAGATTTTCTCATATCATATCCATCAATCACCTAGACTTAGCTCAAGCATATGCCTCCACAAGTTTCAGGTTCAGAGTAAATTCTTATATCAAAATAGTCATATCCAAAACTCGGGAGAATTTAAGGTTGAAAACTAGGCACTTAAAAGGAATTACGATAGAGCAACTATTCATCATCTCCAAGATAAAATTTTATGGATCCTTAGTTTTTATTTAACTCTTAATAAACACACTTTATGATCACACCCTAATAATTAAACTATCTTTATTTTATTTTAATCATTATTTATCTTTTTATTTCTTTTTAGACTAATGGACTCATAAGAGACCCTACGACGTGGACCTTCATGTGTCCATATATTTTTTAGTATTTTATGACTATAAGATAGACTTCGATAATCGCATAGGTATACTTACTTGATAACTAGAGGATGCTCTCCCCAAATTTGGATGTTGTCGTAGTTGAGCATTAAAGGCTGAGTGGTCCTCATAGAGGAGCTCATACTTATAAGAGCAAGTGTTGCTAGGAATACTTCAATCTCATCACCCAAGAAGTTACTTTCTTCACATAGAGGTCAGGTATTTGTGTGTCGGAGAGATGTGCTTCGAGTGATGCGGATGAAGATTCCTAGGTGAGTGCTCTTAGAGTCATCCTCTTGAAAAGCTCTCACAAAACACCAAAACTCGTGGAATGGTATTAGGATAAAGAGTTAGTGATCAGCCATTATAGAGGGTTGGGTGTTGTGGAGGTTTCAAAGTAGTTTTATGATAATAGTATTGCAGCAGGGATGCTTAATTAATATTTTTAGATTTTATGGGTTTATATGCATAAAGTGCAACTATATAATATATATATTTTTTATTTTGTAGGCCACCACAATGAGAACCTTACAGCTTTTTACACTACAAGAATTTCACATGGGGCTTAAAGTTTTTTTTTTTTAAGATGTATGAATGCAACCTAATGCATACCTATTTATTTTTGTTATTTCCTATATACAATACTAATGCAGAAAAGTAAACATGCTTAAGAGAAAATAAAACATGCAATGTTCAAAGTAAATATGAATAACTATCGATGTTACCTCATGGCAAGGGTTCGATGTTTTGAGTCCTCCGAACTGGACTCCTTCTTGCAGTAGTTCATTGATCGAGTACTTCGGTTTGCTTCTAAGGATGAGGATTGAGGTGGTGTCTCTACTAGTGGCGTTTCCAATGGTGGTGCCACCTTTTCCTTTCTTTTTTTGTTAGCATCTCAAAGCCAATCTTATGTGCATCCTTGTTACTAGTTTAGAACTCTCACTTGTAGAATTTGGGGAATCTCCCCACACTTTGCTTGAAGTGGGTTCTGCTCATAAAGACAAGGTAGAGATCAAGTGCACGGGCTCTATTGGTGGGAAAACGCCAACAGAACTAGAATTTTTTTCATTCTCTAACCTTAGGCACAATAAGATTGATGTCTTTTCATATTGTTTATTTACATCTTGGGTGAGAATATCAAAAGTATAAATATAACATTTAAGCTTATGAGATAAAAAGAGTGAAGTTACTTAACCTATGGAAGGATTGTTCATCTTCCAAAATAAGATATATCATATTTGAGCTTATTTGGTTAAGATTGAAATCAAGAGAATAGTGCTATGATGTATACTCCAAGATCAAGAGAAAATGATGACCATTTACCTTTAATATGTTACCTTTACTACCGGAGCATGATAACACCATGTGGTAGAAGGTAGATGAATTTCAATGGTCTTTTCCTTCCTTGCATTTTGAGTTGATCATTAGCATCTTGTCTCCTATGTTGTACTTCTTTCTCACTCCTTTAAACTATTATTTCTTCTCTGCAAGGGATTAGTAGACAACACATACCCGAAGGAATATACTATCTATTTAAAGTGTGGATAGTGTTTGCCAAGTAGTTAAAGATTAATCTGTAGCTCATGTTTTAAATGATTCACCATTACTTTAAATTTTCCAATAAGCTTAAGGCGAAGATATAATTTTGAAGAATACCTCTAATCTTGATTTGATTCTATGAAATCTCCTAATATGATTTAAATATTTTTATACAGGAGAGAGATAGTCTATATATACAGCCAAATTCTTATTCAAATATGCTTTGATGTTATAATGTTTAAGTAATATTCTAAAGCATACTCATAATAGACTAAGGAAGTTCAAAAGACTAAAGATATTTATTCGAATAGAACCAAGAATATGTAGGTGAACCAAATTGTTTTAAGTTTTAGCAAATTAAGCATGACATAAGGTATGGATTAACGACGTGGTATAAGATATTGAATATAGTTTAAAGTTGCATGAGGCTTAGGTAAACATACCTTATGTCTTGCAAGATGATTGGTCCACTATCATGGTAAAGTGTAAAAGGCGTTGAAGTGTTCTTTCATCTATTTCTTTCCATCTTAGTCCTTTCTATACACTTGTTCTCCTTTCTTCGTTTTAAACCATGATCAGACATTTATTCTTTCTTCCCTGCATAAATATTAGTGGACACATACCCGAAGGATTGCAACAAGTTTGGCATATGGGTTATGATCCATATAATTCATGCGAATTTCATCTATGCTAATGAAAGGATGGACTTTTAGGATTACTTTAGCATAGATTTCTTCTAACAAATGTTGTTGGTGGCTGCACTTTTATACGGTTCAAGACAAAGGTAACTTGCGACAAAAGATTAAGTGAATAAACTTTGATACTTACTACTCTTCCATGGAGAATGAGCTGTGTCTTTCTTTTGTGCAAAGTTATTGGACTTCATCACATGCCTTGATTCATCTCTGATGTGAGTTCATCTCTTGACTTACCCGAATTGAATTTAGGAGTTTCCTGCATGGGTTAGTCCAACAAAATATCCAGTGTCTACTAAAACATACTTTCGGTTCAAAAATCAACCTAGACACCACGTCTAATTTGATTTAGAAAGACATTTTAACCTAAGCACCACGCTTAATTTAAAAGCCTTTGGAATTAAGATCACCACTCCTAAACTAAGTACCATGCTTCATTTAAAAGATGTATGAAGATACTCCAAACCTAAGCATACTATAGCAAACAAGGTAGCATGAGAGCATATAGAGATTTACTCAAATAGAGATGAAAGCATGATCATGTATGGTGAGAGTATTTTTTTTTATTTTTTTTAAGTAGAGATGCAAGTGACATACATATGTGCAAGAAACTAAACATGCTATGGATTTGATATGAGATGGAGTAAATGCATAGATTATTCGAAGTAAACATGCAATAGAATGCAACAGGATAACTACTCATTAAATTTGAAGTCTATGAGCAAGACTTTCTCACCTTTCTTGATCATACTTACCATGAATCACAATGGTATTTGTGATTAGAGCAGCGTCTTTATTCATCACATGTGATGAACCTTGAATTCATGTGATGATAATTTTTCTTTTCCAATCTACACATGGTTAGAATAATATATGTAAATATTTATATACACTGTGAGATGGCAGGGTTTCATTGTTGATGGATCACGAATGTTTGGGCACCCTGAGTTCTTCAATATCTCCCTTATCTTGTTCTTGTAGAATTTTGCGGAAAGATTGAAACAATTGATATCCCGCTTATTCCACAACTCAACAAAAACAGGGGTAATCCTACTAAAGCTAGTGGCGAACTAGATTAGCGAACATCAAGATCAATATCAAAATCTTTACGCCAATTGTGTCCTCGGCAAAAATGCCAAAAATGCTTGTTAGTATTTCTTATGCACAACTAAAATATAAAGGATTCCGCAAATTAAAATATGAGAAAACCATTGTAGCATTTTACCGAGAGTATTCCGGTATATTATTATTTATATTTTACCACTGGAAAATAATGGAATAAGACATTGATAGTTCACCATCATGTATCTACTAACTTAATACACCAACTAGACTAAAGTAGGGGTAAATGATAGATGATAGGAATTATGTATATATGACACACACGGGGAGAATTCTATGATAAGTAAATAGATAGCTAAAGTGAGAGGACAACGGGGAGAGTTCAAGGTTCATAAATACTTCTCTATTACTTGGGTTCTATAATAACTGATTTATGGAAGGTAAAGCAATCACACAATAACACTTTGGGACATCGAACACTAGTCATGGAAAGGGGTGAGAAAGGGACTAGGAAACTCCGACTACGGTCCTACAAACACCAACCCTAACATGGTGGAATACGTCGGCCGTCGGGCTGTCACCACACAGGGCTACCACAACTATATGTTGGACTGGGTGTAATCTCGGGTAATATATAGCCTAGACTCCATGTCTACACTACCAATTACTACCCTAGTCACAATTAATAACTAGAACACCCGATACGGGCGGAGATCCTATGCTAAAGTATAACAACTATACTAACCAATTAAATGTAATGCATAAAAAGTAAATAGAGAAGATAAAATATATTAAAGCATAAGTCCTACAAAGAATGAATACAAAGACATACCAAAACTCCGATGACTCTTCCAAGACTCCTGCGGAACCCGGGGCGTAAGCGCCGCTCGCTAACTCTCAACTAGAACTACATTGGAAAGTCTAGCCCTAATTCTCTAGAGATGAGAGGTCATCCATTCGAGGGACGCCTCTACATCTCCAATAATGTGGTGCCCTTTAGGGGGGGGGTCTACCTCTTTATTTATAGTCTAGAAAAGCCTCCACCTCTTCGGGACAGGCGATGTGGGACTAATTCGACTTCGAAACGGTGGAGATACAAACCCTAAGGCAATAGGAGGCCCTCCGTCAAAAGCGGGCCCCGAATGGGCTCACAGGAGCCCGGCCAGCCCTGGGGGTGGGGCCGGGCCCCCACCCCAGCTAGTGGGGCCCCACCTTGTACGTCATCTTACGGTGCCTTCTAGAGTCTTTTTAGTGTTGGTTTCGGTGTAGAATTGATATCTTTTGACTCCGAACTCCAAATATAGCAAATGATATGTTCGTTTCGATCGTCTCGACGAGCCCGTTGCAATGGTGCTATCCAATTCCCTATTTAAGATACTTTTATTTGATAGAAAATTGCATACTCACCTGCAACACAAGTGAGAACACCAAAAACTTCGTGGAACTTTTTGTCTCGATGGATGGCGCGGCGGCACGCTGCCCGCTTGATAATCAAAGAGGTCTTTGCAATTGCGCTTTGTTTATCTCGACCGATGGCGAATGCGGCAAAGCGCTTAGTTCGATAGCTTAGCCGGCAAGATGATTATCGGCCTTATCAGATTTGGCAAGGTGCGATAGATTCATTAAGTTATCATGTGTTGCATGTTTTTAAATTACTTGCAACACTCTTTTTGCCCCAATCTAGATTGATTAGGTTAGGCTTCTTACTTTTATAGATCTATTTGTTCTCTAACGTTTTATTCTTATATTTATCATGATAGATAGATCATATGCTTACATAGCCGAGTTAGATCAATCTAGATTATCCCCACATGTTGCGAGGTTCTTACATGTTAGAAGCGTTTAAATCTTGATAGGATAAAGTGTCATACGGCGGATACAAGTTCTTGATGGGTTTGCTCGTGATAGCTTGTTTGTTCCTTCTTCATGGACCACTGAGTTTTTTGACTTGCCGAGCTTGGTTATACTTCAACTCATGATCGACTTTCACTTGTTCAAACATGTCTTCTCATGCAAAAGCGTGTTAGGCAATCAATGCTTTACGTGTCTTTTATCTTTATATTAGCGAATGAATCCATAAGCATGATTGGCGGGGGCGACTTCTATAGCTGTAATAGGTAAATGAAGTGGCTTCGAGGGGCACGTATATACGGAGTACATGCAGTCTCACCCAGACATGTTTCAATTTTTGTATTTAACAATCTTTTGTCCCTTGTCGGTTTCGAGTCAAAGTGGTAGCACGCTCCGGATCTTCAAACCGCGGTCACCCGATTGAAGCCACGCTTCAGGCATCTTTGTGTGTGAGGCCTGATTGCACCATATTTTGTGTCCAGCACACTTTTTTGGCACGCTCGGTGGGACACCATCGTTCAAGATGCAGAAATCAGCTTAGCGACCACGTTACGGATGTGACCCGCGGATGGAGTTCTTGGGAGGAATTTGAGGGAGGAGTGGTGCAGCAAGCATGTGATCAATTTCAGAAGAGGTTTGATGTCCTTTTCCAGAATAAAAGCAACAAGGTGATCCGGAAGCAATCGTTGCCAAAAGTTCTTCTTCCACATCAATCTGATTTTATTGAAGAAGAGGATGCTCGAGGAAGGTGCTTAGAATTGGTCTACAAAGCTATGGGAGAAACTATGACAAATCACCATACGACTTTTTGGAACACCTTCCAATCATGGTCCCACTTAGGTCCAACGGCGATAAATATTTTGAAGAAAATATTAATCCACGGACCAACACTTTTCAATGTACCAAAGTATCAAGAAAAGCCTGCTGGAGATGGTGGAGGCATCACATGGCTCAAACAAAGGGAGGACCCGACTCTCAATGAAAAACAACCTCCTACCTATGGCGAGGTTGACATTTGGTACAACGGAGATGTACCCCCATCGGCTTTCAAAGTGTCTCCCAGCATCAAATGGGGCTGCCGGAGGAATATGTATGGAGATGGATACCAAAAGATTTACTGATTATCTTGCTTTGGATGCTTTGCAGAATCAGGGATTATATAGGTCGTCGGGGTATGCCTTGGAGGCAAACCACGTGGAACTCAATTCGGATGTTGATCTTATTATGCATAGGATGGGCGATATGATGCGAAAATCAGTTCGGCCTAAAACTTCAAAAAAATCAATCCTATTCATACAAGTCTCCTTATCTAGAATGGTTTTCAATAGAGGTGGCACTTCCTCAAGGATCAAGCCTTCAGTTGATAAGTTTTAGTCAAGATGACTAGCACATTTTTGGAGCATATCGATTTACTTGATGCGACTTGGGAGGCCTCCACGGATGAAAAAAGCTTGGAGAATTTGGTATTTCACTTTGTCTCTCACGAGGGGCTAGCTTTCACATGTGGTTTTACCCTTGCTAGCCCATTCCATTTGGTACATGCCAGGCGAGCTAGGCAGAAGTTTCATGCGTACTTCTTCACGGGCACTAATGAGGAAGAAGGCTGGTTGACCTCATGAGTTTGAAGAGCTGAGAGCTAATGAAACACCACGGGGAGTATCTTCGCGAGGTTTAGAAACCCAAAACCTTTGCTATTCTTTGAACTTACGGATGATCAGTTGCGGGGATGGCTATAGCGGGCATGCGGCCAGAATGTCCAGGAAAACTATTGGCATGGAGTTTGTGACCTTGGTCAACTTTCCACCAGTGGTTAGGGCGACTATGAGTAATCAAGCCCAAAGGGTTCAAGAGAGGTAATTTGCTTCCAAAGGGGCAATGTTGCTAGTGAGATGTATCAAAGTTTTTGGAAGAGGCGGCTGAATATGATGATGAAGGCAGAGATAGGCTGCGGCTAGTGACTTGGGTAAAAAGAGCCTACTCAAGTTAGCCCGGCGTGGTTGAGGTAACAAAGAGACATGATTTTGATGCCTAGAGCGGATAAAGCTCTTTTGATCGTGTTGGTGAGAGAAGGGCGCTGTCAAAGCGCCGGAGGACATCCCTGCGCAAAATGCGAAGGAGTGAACTGCAAGAAGTACTACGGCTACCATAACACCAACTCATTCTATCAATGATTATAGGGTGTTCGTGTGGGATTCCAGGAAGGCTATCCAAGAAGGACATCGAAGTTCGATGGCAAAATGAAGATTGATGGTCGACCTTTTCTCAAAAATATGATTTCCTTCTTCTGTGAATATGGTTTTACATGAGATGATCCTAAAGGTAAAGGCAAGGTGAAGGTGTTAACCTAAACGAGCAAAGAAGAGCAGTCTTTGGCTCCTGATGACAAATCACAAGTGAATTTGAAACAAAGGTTCGAGTTCAAGAATAAGCCCAGAAGCTGAAAAGAGGTCAGAACCTCTAAACCTAGGATTACATCACATGTCTGTTGAACAATTGTAGGGAAGCAAGAGAAAGGGAGTATTACGAAGAGCAAAGGTTTATAGAAGCCTTAGGAGATATGAAGAAGAAGTTCAATGCCGTGAGAACAAGGAAGAACACATGAGAGAAATGGAGGCAGTCATTGGGGTGTTCATTCTTTAAACATTATTAGAGAATGAAGAGGCTTTGAAAGTTGCACCTGCTAAGAAACAATTGCCACTGAATACGGTGATCAATATTTACGTACAGGCAATCTCGAGTCCAACCTGCGACATGCGTCCGCGAAAGACTTGGGAACCACAGTTTCACTGAGGACGATCGGCGGCTTAAAATAAGCGCAGATTTTGAGAATCGGCAAAGGAAGAGGTTTGCAGCGAATAGCGTTGAACTCATTATAAAAAGAAATGCAATGGAGAGGAAAGTCCCCATAAATACGTATGGCGAGAGGGGACGGTGGTGCCCTCCAGGATTGAGAAAGAGCCAAAGAAGAGTTCAACGTTTGAGGAGCGAGGAGCTAAAACAAGCATTTGTTGAAGGGAAAGCGGACATGGCACCCTAAAAGGAAACCCGATGGGCGGGGTCCTTTTGAGGTGATGCATGCATGGCTTTCTTCCTCTCATGTCGAGTTCATAGCTCCTAAAAAGCCGGATGTCCAA